>VYZQ01007663.1:12825-30360 GCA_013400655.1 Mystacornis crossleyi | reverse complement strand
ATGCAGCTCTTGTCCTCTGGGAAACCAATAGGTAAAAGCTGCTTGTATTGTTCCAAACTCCAGATTATATCCAGGTGGAAATGCTTGGTTCCTCCCCCTGGGCGGAGGCATCTCACAATGGGCTAATGTAATTCTATGAGTCATGCAGTGGGTCCTTGATAGCCCATTAAACAGAGGGAGTTATCAGGAGTGAGTCATGGTAGGAGATAACGAGTACTAACCAACTTCTTTAACATCTAGTGAAGATGATAACAGAATACATACTTTTGGTTACATTTTACATTGTAACCTAGGACGGTATTACAACAGGATTTTTATAAAGAAAGAATGTATGAGGAATACCTGAGACTTAAGCATTCTGTAGTGAGGAAGGGAATTAGGTGTGCATCAAGGACACCCACTGATGAAGGGGGAGGGTGCAAGGTGCATTTAAGGAGGAGTGGTGACAGAAAGGGAGGAGGCAGAAGGTGGGGGTTGAGTACAAAGAGCGAGTATTGGCATTTCCTGTGGAGCTGGGATGAGCAGAAACTGGGGCGAGAGAAGCCACGGCAAGCAGAGAATTAATAGATGAAGGCAATCTGTGTATGTCGTATTTGCAATAACAGAACATGCCTTGAAGTGTTGAGAAATTGTCTCTACTGTCTATGAGAAAAGAAAGGTCTGGAGAAGTAAAAATAATACACCACCCTCCACCCCATTTAAAAAGAACCTAGCTCTGGGAGTAGGTCATATTCCTGGGTTTGACAGAGCTTGAAGGAAAACAAGGGCTCAGTAACTTTATTGATCAACCCATGCTGAAAACTGCTGCAGGTGGTTTTGCATGTTAAGCTGAAAGGGCTGATACTCAGCTGTGAGCTGCTGGCCCAAACAGAGGTTAGTACCATCAGATTCTGCCAGTCCTGCTTCCAAAACAGAGCCCAGCCTAGCGGCTGGCCAGGTCCCAGTGCTCCACTGGAAGTGAGAGGGCACAGGGGCATGTTGGAGCAGACTGTGATTCATTTCTGCATTTTTATGGGTGTGTGCTGTTGCTCACCTGGGAGAAGGCAGGGAAATGACTACTCTCTGCTGAGAGCTCAGTTTGTGTTTGAGGCTCCCTCTCCTGCTCATCCACCTGAGGACAAACTGTTTTCTTTGACCTCCCTCAGCCTTCAGCTTACTTGGGGATTGACTAAAAAAATTTTTTTTAAGAGGATATTTTTAAGGAAAGGAAAGTCAATATCATTCTCACACAGAAACCTTGTATTTTTGTATGGCTGCCTGCATGTGGCACCTACATTTTCATATACGATGTTTAACCAGGAAACTAGCCAGGGATTTGGGATCTCTTTTGACACTGGTTTATGTAGCATGAGTATAGGGGTGATGTATAGATGCTTGAGAAAAAAGCACTCATAAGGAATGAACTATGAGGGCAATCAAACATATAAGTAGAAAAATATCCTTGAATAGTCACATTCAGAGATCTTCCCTGACCCCCTCATTAGAAGCTAATCTTCTCTGGCAGGACTGGAAAGCATTTAGAAGCTTTATTCCTCCTTTTCTAAGCATGCTTTGCCTTCTCTGTCTCTACTGCTTCTAGCCTTGCCTTCTGTGGTTCACTGCTGCTGCATTATCGCCCTCTCTTGACTGCATTTTTAGGCTCTGTAGGTCATTTTTTCTCACAGTCTTCCCAACAATTCCTCATTTGGTATGCAAACACACTCCCCTCACAAGGGGCAGAAAACATCTTCTAAATGCTGAATTCTGTCACAGTACCCAGATTATTAAGATACAAATATCTCCTTGGTATAAACAGAAAATAAGATGACAGAAAAGCAAAGGCGTGTGTTGGTGCCTCAGGAAACTCACTCACACCTGTGCTGTTGCAGCACACAGTAAGAAAAGGAGATAGTGAAAGGAAATCTCAGAGCGACTGAAACAGTGCCAGGAGGCAGTTCTGACGGCCAAAAAGGTGAAAGCTGTGGTGTGGTGCTATGGTCACTTTGGTGGGGGCTGGCTGCACCAGGGAAATGGATGGGCTGAGGTTCCCCTGCAACCTCTAGTCCTCGCTGTGCTGCAGATTTCCCAAGAGAGCTTTAGTTTTGAATCAAATCAATCTTCTCTGCTCCTAAGCCTTTGAAAATTGTGTGAAGAAACTCTGTTCTGCCCATTCACTCTTGATAGCAAAAGGGAAGGCAGGTGTTTAATGAGTGTTAATAAATAACACTTTATTGCCATGGTAACATTTAAGACATTCGACAAAGGCATTTTAACAAATGCCCCTTCTGAAACAGAAGAGTGCAGAAAAGATGCATTTCACCTAACTATAAGGACTTACCCAAGACATGTTTGGGAATTTTCTTGCCCTACACTCCCTCAAGCATCAAAGCAAAATAGAAGGATCTCCAGAGAAGATTCAACACAACCAAGGTATAAGTTATGCTGTGAAAACTCTCTTTCTCTCCAGTATCTGCAGACAGAGAGAGTGATCCCATAGGAATATCTTCCTTATCCAGGTAGTGCACATTAGCTGGGAAGGACCCAGGTGAGTGGGTTCTGTCTCCACCCAGTGTTCTTCACCCATGCTTTTTTGAGTGATGGTGGCGGACCCACATGATAACATGCTCATGACTACAAACAAATGTCATGATACCTGGAGGTTTTCGTCCCCATGGGCATGGCTTGTTTTAGGGAAAGCAAACCCTTGTGCTCTGCCCAGAGTAGGTGTTTGATGGAGTACATGACTCCTGAAGACACCCATCAGAAGAGTTAAGCCAATACAATTAGGAGGTACTAATGTAAACACCAGTAAACAGAAGAAGTGAGTAGTTCCTTTGAGCCATTTTTTTATCCTGCCACTGTTTCTGGGATGAGAGAACTGTGTGCTGTTCTTCAAGATGAGCTGGGTCTTAGGGACTTGCTATGACCCTATATGAGTTCACAGACATATATTTCTCTTGGAGTGATTTCTCGAAATGTCATTGCATTCATTTTAGTTTTGCAATCAAACTTTGAGAGAAAATAAAACTGCTTGAAGTGATGGCTTCCCAGAAGTATTATGCTGTCATATCCAATGGCCCTCTGAGACTTTAAGTGACTTAAATGTGTCACAGGACCCTGCCACTCTCTGCAGAGGCTTGTCGCTTCATTGTGGGATGGAAGTGAAGGCAGAAACTAAAAGCGTTTATGGAGAGGGACACGACAGACTCTTACTGTCTGTGTTTCTATGTCCTTTAACTGTATGCCAACTCCTCTTTGAAGCCTAAGTTTCATATTCCATCCAGCTTCCTGTCCTTCAAACCCCAGAGCCTGGGTTTCCCTGAGGTTTGTGGTTCATGTGCCTGCAAAAAGAGTAGTCTGCACTTACCTGTGTGGTCAGTAGATGTACTCAGATACTGTATCATGAATGTGATAAAGGATCTGATAAGCAGTTAGAAAGATACCTGGGTCAGATATATCTCTCACTAATCAGAGTGGAAAAAAATTGAAATAACTCAGTTTGCTACAAGGAAACTTTCTCACTTGTGAGCTCAAAATCCTGCCTTCATTTTTTTTCTCTTGTCCCTTCCCCTCCCTTTTGTTTCCCTAGACTGCATGACTCTACAGCAATAATTCAAATAATTCTTAGAAATAATATATTCAGATTATAATTTTCCTGGAAAGAAAAAAAAGAAAATATATGGCATGTCAAATCATGTATTTTATATGTTATCTAAACTGTACAATTTTGTAATATCCTTTAATATTTTATAACATTATCATGCATTTTAGATACTGTGCCATATATTTCAGGCACCTGCTGTCTGTAATGTAGTATGCCAGATCAACTCATACTGTAACAACCTCTCAGTTATTTTTACCATCTTGCAGGATGATGAAACTTACAACCCATGGCTCTTACTTGACTTGCCTTGTGTTACGTGGTGGAAACCATGGGAATCAAATGATTTTTTCATGACCATATGGTTAGAAACAGAAATGGGGTGACTTGAGTCAGAAAGAGATGGTGCATATGAAATAGTGTCATATTCCCTTTCTCAGCTGCCATGTATCCCAAAACAAGCCTCTTTCAGGTACTGTGCATCCTGTGCACCACAAAGCAGTCAGACTCGCTTGGGCTGGAACAGCACAGTTTGCTGGAAACTTAACTTGTCACATAAGCCCTCTCTCATTCCTAAAGGGGAGCAGGCATGTGATGCAGGGAGAGATGTTCATGTGAGCAGATCTAGGGCTTGGGCTGAATGCTGGACTCAGTCCATGTGAAAATTGTGGCAGTCTGATTTATACAATGCAGTACACGTGGATCACACTGAAGCCATGGTCACACCAGGTTGTTGGAGGTGTAAGCCACTAATTGTGCAGGGCATGTAGCAAACTCGATTGGCAGAGTCTTAAGTCTATTCTTCACAGGAGAAAGTGATCTGGCAGAATAGGAGGTAAACATGGAGAGATGTGAAAGGATTTCTAATTTTCTTGTCCCTTACTGGCCTTATTAAAATCATAGACTCATAGAATGGTTTGATTTGGAAGGCACCTTAAAGATCATCTTGTTCCAATTCCTTACCTTGGGCAGGGGTGCCTCCAACTATAGCAGGCTGCTCAGCACTCCATTCAGCCTGGCCTGGAACACTTCAGGGATGAGGCATCCACAACTTCTCTGGGCAATCTGTTCCAGTGCCTCTTTATCCTCATAGTAAAGAATTTCATCCAGATATCAAATCTAAACCTGCTGTCTTTCATTTTGAAGATAACTTACCATCTCCTGAGTGTTCATCTCTGTTGCTCAGTAAGAAGGGCAGAGCTCTGGTGCTGGATGAGACCACAGAAAGATGCACCCGTGCCCTGCAGGGAGGAATGGTACTGAAAATTCCCCATGTCTGTAGCTCTGTTTATAGCCAGACAA
The DNA here is from genome assembly GCA_013400655.1 of Mystacornis crossleyi. Classification (NCBI taxonomy): domain Eukaryota; kingdom Metazoa; phylum Chordata; class Aves; order Passeriformes; family Timaliidae; genus Mystacornis; species Mystacornis crossleyi. Next base: position 25,478 of record VYZQ01007663.1, on the reverse strand, counting down.
ATGACAAGGCCAGTCTGGCCTTTTTGCATATTCCTCAAAGCCTCCTGCTAACTTGAAATATTAATGTCTTTTAAGATAAATTGCCACAGGAAAATGTAGACAGCTTGAGACACAATAAACAGGAATCTGGCGCTCTCTCTAGACAAACCTGAGATGCTTCTAAAGCCTTAAAACTCAGTGGAAGTTTTCTTGGTTTTGGAGCAAATTTCTTCCTTATTTCATTCAGTTGGAAATGTGAAGAAGAAAATGAAAGCTTAGGTATTTTTAAGACATGGAAGTTCAATAAGTACCCAGACCTCACTGAAAGAACAAGTTAACATACTTAGCCAGTTTCCCATCTCAAAAGGCATGAATCAGCACCATGACTTGGACTTTTATTAGAGTCCAATTATACCACTGAGGTGCTTGTCCATCTCTGGTTTAAACCTGGTATAGTAGGTATAGATGATACTATTTTGCTATTTAAAAACACTATGTACCACATTGCTGGGTAGACTTCACGGGCATAACTGAAGTTGTCACTTCCATTTTGTTCTTTATAAAGACTGGTAGTGGATGGGAACATGTGATTCCAGGGGCCCACAGCAACACAGCCCTGAAGATAAGATGCCAGAGATGCTGACAGAACAAGCACGGCTCAAGGGATAATGGAATGAGCAGCTTCTGCCCATCTGTTTCCATGCCTCAGACAAATCCTGGCCCTACTCCGAGACTCTTTGTAGTGGAATAAACAGCTTTTCTCCTAGGAAAGACTGAACAAACCACCTGGCTGCTTTGTGTGAATGGATTTCAGATATTAAAAGCCTTCAACATCCTTTCAGTTCATCTGGACTATAAAAAAATTCTGTCCCTCTCCCTCACTCCACTGATCAACTGATGCACCATAGCTGACTCTAGACCCCATTGTCTCCTGTCCAAAAAGGAGAAAAAATTTTTCTTTCCATGTGACATTTTGCAGACAGCTGCATTCTTCTTTGCAAGCTGCAAGTTCATACTTAGACTATTATTCACCCAGCTGAAAAATGAGAATTTAAATTGGAAATGTTTAGTCGATTTCTAAATGTGTGCCCTGGAGGAGGCTCTCCATTTAGTGAAATCTGCCAGAAAGTAAACTAGCAACTTGGAGATTCCTATATAGTTTCTGTGGACAGGTGGGCTTTAGACAGCATGAAGATTAAACCAACACCTAATGGGATGGTGCATTTTTATTATATCCAAAGTAATTTTTTGAATCAACTCCAGACTTTTATTTTCAAAGAAAATGTAGCTTAATTTAAAATTTAAATAAATGAAGGTAAGTGCATCTGGGAAATAGGTACCAGTGTGCATCTACTCTTCTAATATAGATTATTTCATGCTGTTTAGGCTGACTAAATAAAAGAGCTTGCAAATTTCTCCATCAGTGTCCACATTGTGGTTATACAGTACACAGAGAAAAAATTTTAAAAAGAAAATTAAAAAGTGCTTGAACAGGCAAACTCCTAAAATAAAAATCAAGCTTTCAGCATCTGAGTAAGATACTGGTACCAGTGGGAAAGGGTTAGAACAGCAAAACATCTCGGTCTTTCTGTTGGTTCTTTTTCCCAGGCACTCTTCTTGCACCACCAGAAGCCAAGTTTTACTGGCTATCTTGTATGAAGACAGACATCTTCTGATCAGAAGGACGTTGAGAGACTTTATTAGCTGATGTTTGCATCAGCTACAAAACAACGCTACAAAAGGGGCATGTCATCGTGATCACTTTGCTGCAGCCTCAGTAGCACATTAAGGAAGGTGTAATGAGACTGCCAGAGTGCTCTTCTTCCCATGGGTCTGAGGCTGTGATGCCAGATGGAGATGGCACCGGTGGGGAAAAGAGCTCTCACACACTGCTCAGTAAGAAATGATTCCGATACATTACACGGCTTGTATACAACTCTTGTGTGGCTGCTGCACATGGAATCTGTATACCCCAGCCTGGCTGCCGAAGGGACGTACTGGCAACGTTTTGGTAGCCAGGGGGTACAGGGGCAACTTCTGTGAAAAGCTGCTAGAAGCTTCCCCCATGTCCAAGAGAACCAGTGCCAGTTGGCTCCAAGATAGACCCACTGCTGGCCAAGGATGAGCCCTCCAATGATGGTGATAGCGCCTTTGGGATAATGTATTTAAAATGGGAGAAAAAACCTTGTAAATATTGTGCAACTGCAGCTGGAGAGAGGAGTGAGAATACGTAAGAGAAACAGCTCTGCAGATACCAAGGCAGTGAAGAAGGCAGACATTCCCTGTCCCCCTGAGCCACTGAGGGGGAGGAGGCAGTGAAAACTGTGAGTACAATTAAGCCTGGGAAGAAGAGAGAGGTGGGTGAAAGACTTTTTAAGATTTAGTTTTTATTTCTTGTTATCCAACTCTGATTTGATTGGTAATAAATTAAACTAATTTCCTCAAGTCAAGCAGGTTTTTCCCATGACAGTAATTGGTGAGTGATATTTCCTTGTGCTTATCTCGACCCACAAGCCTTTTATAATATAGTCTGTCCTATTCAGCTGAGGAGAAGAGTAACAGAGCAGCTTTGGTAGGTACCTGGCATCCAGCAAGGGTCACCCACAGCACCCCAGGAAAACCACAGCTGGTGGGGAAGGCCAGCGTGCGGGAAATGACACCCTGTGGGAATAGCTGTGGTGTAGAGGGCAGGGAGATAAGCCTATGGCTGTTTGCAGTCCCCTTGGTCCCTTGGTCTTGTTTTTCTTCTGGGTGATCTCTTCCGGTATAGCTCTTTTTCAGGTACACTCTGGTCAGGTGTCTTTGGTATTATTTTTTTACAAGAGCATTTTGAAACTTATCAAGTGAACAGTCATAGCAAATTAGAGAGTTTTATGTCCCAGCACAAGCGGAGCCAAGATATTAATTTGACAGCTGGACTCTATTGATTTTAAATTCCAAGTGTAAGTGCTGTACTTTGGGGCAGGATGCAGAGCACAGATGCTGAACCTCTGTTAATGTGTGAAACCCTGCTCAACCCTGACTGTTAAGTGACAGTTGATGCCCTTGTCCTCAAGCAATGGTGCTGACCCTGCAGGCAAACAGCCCAGGTTCTGGGTCTGGGTGCATTTAACATTGTGAATCTGAATGTTTGCCCTGCCGGACTAGGATCTGTGACAGTTTGTCATCTGTTCGGAATTTCAGGCTCTAACTAGCCAAAAGAAAACTGTACTGTTTCTCAAATGATGGTGAAAGCCCATTTGTACATGGTCTTGGACTAACTTCTGCTCTGAGGTTTTCAACACTTTCAGGTCTCTTCTCCCCCATGTTAAGATAATTTGGGCATTTAGCCTTCTTGTGTGAGGAGAAAGACTGGCACCTCTCAGAGGCTGTGCAGCACATGTGACTAACATTCTGCTGAAGTGAGATGAAAGCAGCTGTCTGAGGCTTGGCTATAAGAGGGAAAGAGCTGGTTGCCTGGGGTGGAGAGAAACAGACCTTGGGCAGATGAGGTGCACAACTGCCCATCCCCCTAGGGCTGTTATGGCTTTCTTAGGTTCTGTCTTCTGCTCAGCTCTAACACTAACTTCTGGCTCAGCCTAAGACCCCCACCTCTGGTCCACAACAGAAACTTATTCTTAGCATTGATCTCTTTATTGCTCCAACTTGCCTTTGGTCCCCAGTTCCAGCCCTACTCCAGCAGGTAAGTCACTGAATTAGCTTTTGCATGGAAAACAACAGTCCTGTGGGGCTTATCCTCCTTTCCCTTTGTCAGTGAGGTGTAACTGTTGAAATCCAATTAGTTGCACTTAGACAACCAGCCTAGTCCTCTAATGCAAATCAGAACATTTTCCTTGAATTGGAAGGGTTAATAAGGACCCGAAAATGTTTTTACTTATGTGGTTGCATAGCCATTGGCTTTACAAATCTGAGGTGTTGGCAGCTGTCTGGCATTTTTGCCTTACCCTTTCTCTCCAAAGCAGGGAATTTGCTGTTATGCTCTGCAGATATTTCCCTGCATGAGTGCAGCTTCTGTCTGTTCAGTGATTCCAGCTCTCTAAGACTTCTCTGCTGCTGGGGCAGTGTAAGAGGAGGCGGCTCTCAAGCATTATTGTGGTCACTCATTTGAGTAAGCACCAGTAATGTGGGCAAAGATAATGGAAGTGTCATGGCTTGGGAATGATGGTCTCCAATTTACCGTTCCCACTAAAACCTTCCCTGCCTTGCCCTGCTGCAGGCTAGAGAGGAGAGTTGGAGGCACAAAAAGTAAAGATTACAGGCTGAGATGAGAACAATTTACTGGAAACGGCAGTGAAATAGGAAACAAACAGTACAGTGACAATATTAAGAAAAGGGCGTACAAGGTAGGCAAACAGCTGACACGTGAAGAAAAGCTCAGCACATGGGAGTCACAATATGCAAATCACTGCCATACTATCCCTGACTGCAAGAGACTCCCCTCTTCCCTGGCAATGTCATGGGGTAGTATCGAATAACCTCTGCTCCTAGCCATACCTCTTCCTAACTACTGCAAAAATTAATCTTAGCCTGGCTGGAACCAGGACAAGGAGTTATCCCTAATTCTTTAAGAAGGACCTCTCCATGGATTAAAATCAAAAGTGGATCATAAGAGCTGAATTTTGGAGCTCAATATTTTTGGCTTTTCCCAGAGACTATGTGTTCTACTACATCAATCCTTCAACAACACTAGTTTCAGTTTTGTGTTTTGTCAAGGCACATGCCTAGCAGCAGCACCCAAATTTATAGCCACCCTTCCTAAATGCCTGGCTGTCATTATGGAAGAAAACTTCTAAGACTTAGATACTTTGTCCTGATCTGTTCTTGTTATAATAAACATTAAAGGATGTCAGACTAGCAGATTTTCCAATTTTCAAAATTCTGAGAAGATTAAAAAATGAAAACATATGAACCATCTCTGCTGCAATTGATGTGGCAATTGTATGCTGTTTAAGAAAAAAAAAATCTAGAAAGCTGTACTAAGGAAATCCAAACACACAAGTTTCCAAACAGCAATTAAGAAGAAAAAAATTGAGAGCTAGTGGTTTCCCAGCTATCAAATGCTAAATACTATCCAGGGGGTTATTGACTATCTGATTAGAATGAAATGGAGCTGAAATGCAATTGATTCAGAAATAAACAATGCATCTATTTAGGGTGATGGCCATAGAAACTTAAGTGATGAAAGAGTCTCCAGTCAATTTGTCAGGGGTTACTACAGCAGTTGCTCATATATATTCAGTATCTTTCAAAATACACCTTCTGTACAAAAATACACTCTGTACAAAAAATGCAGCTTCCTACTTAATCTTTCTGAAATTGAAAAAGGCCTTGTATACATCAAAAAAGTCACTCATCTTACATCTAGCAAGGACTTGACTCAGAGCAAGGAAGATAGCATTAGCCTTAAAAGTTAATTTGCTTGCTTTCTCTGTACCTCTTGGTCTACTCGTTAGGACAGCGTTTTACTTGCTCAGTGAACCTTCATTTTACTTGCTCTCACATATTTGTTTTTTATTCCATGTAAACACTGAAAGAATAGAGGGAATTTATGGGTCCATGCAAGACACCTCTTCCTTACAAGAAGTGTTCCTCCTTCCTCGTCTTCCAGGTATGGAAGACAGTTTCTCTTGGATTACCTGTGTAAAACTCCAGTGGCCTCTTTCCTCTTCTCACAGCAGGATTATGAATTTATAGCCTCCTTATGCTACTGTGGTAACCCTTGTGCCAACATCCTGGAATTGTGCAGCAGCAGCGGGAGAAGCCAAGTCAGCTCGCAGATCCCATAGGAAAATGGTTTCACCAGAGTGTGTTTTCAGCTTCACTGGCCCCATGCTGTGGTTGGCTGCATGGCTGGGCAGGGACAGGAACCACACCCTCATCTTTTTCCACGTCAGTGGTAGAGCTTAAGCCATTTAAGTAACTACAGTTTAAGATTTTTGGGAACATCATTGCTCCTTCCAGTTTTCAAGTGGTGTACGTATACTAAGCTTCATTTAGTAACAGCAAATCCTATTGCCCATGTTTTCCTTATCTGATTTTATCACGAGCAGGTCTCCTGCTTTAAGCTTTGTGTCTATCAAGCTGCAATTGCACAGTTAAACAAGACAAAGGTCTCTTGGCAGGTATTTCTTAGCTTTACAGGGCCACTTATATATTTATTTTTAAGTTGATTGATATTCTCATCTGCTGGCCCATAAGCTCCTGGGCTTAGTTTATGCTAATGACTGACAAGTTTTGCAATTCATCAAGAGCTAAGAACAGACTGTATTTGGTGAAGAGTTCTGCTAACAATCTGTATTACTCTCTCACCAGTCTGTTTTCTTTTGAGTAGGGAAGAATTGAAAAAATTATGTTTAAAATCTTAGCATATCCCAGTAGTTTAGAAAGGGCTTTGTGGTTCTGCTGTTGTTAAAATTTTCTTCCAGAAAAATACAATGGAAAAAAAAATTGCATTTTACCTTGTATACCTTGAACTGTTGGCATGTGTTTTGAGTGAAAAATAAGAATCTTATAAACAGTGGCTAGATCTAGCTTTGTCTATAAATAAATTCATTTAAAAATTTAAATAAATCAAGCACAATTTTGACAAGACACTTTAAAAAGGCGATCAGCAGAAAGTTAGCTGGGTGATTAGCTGGGGAATAACAAATCAAATATAAGATATCTATAGGCAGTGCAATCATAAACCGAAGTGAGGCCTTGGCTTTTACTACCTTTTGTAGCATTAAGAAGGTTAAGTTTAGAGACATGCAAATGACAGTAGAGGATTATTTTTATCTAACGTAGGGAGTTGTATGGATATTTACCACCTAAAAGATAAAATAAATGAAATTCAAACCACAAAGGGTTTTCCTTTTGCAGAAAGGTTAATTAACTACTGTAAGAATTTGTTCAGTTCTGTGATGTGATCAGTATGTCTTGATGTCTTTATGTGAAAAGATTTCTAAAATATATGTAATTAAATAAAAGTGATAAGCTCTTAAGTAGAACCACTTGATGGAATTTTATGGCTTGCATAAATCAGACTACTGAATCATAAGGGGGTATGTCAGCCTTGCAGTTTTACAGCCTAAACTTAAGACATAAGGGCTGAATGAACTGACTTCATTCAAAATGTTTTTCCTATGAATATTGTTGGGTCAGAGACTCATAAATGGAGTCTCAGCATAGAACAGAACAGAAAGAAATGTTTATTTCTGGGGCTGCTTAGAAGTTAGGTTAATAGGAGGATTACTAGTTTGTGTGTTTACATGCCAAGGGCAAATGTTGACTCTCCCAGTGAGATAGGACTCACCACACTTTCCCTTACGTGCATTTCCCTGTTTGTTTCAAAAATGGGAGTTACCTTATTAAACATTAATCTTGAGCCAAAAATCCAGTAACTAATAAACTGTTTGCACCTGAGACATAGGTACATTAAAACACTTTTAAGAAACCTGAATTGTTTAATTGGGCCTTAAAAAGACTTTCAGGCATTTTGTGCCTTATGAAAGACTCTTCTACTTACAAAGCAGCCTAAAAACGTTTCCTCGTAAATGTGAATATGTTATTTTACTTTTAACAAGAAAAGCTCTTGGTACCATGCAGTGACTTTTTAAGCACTATTCTCTCTGAAGGACTTTACTGGGTGCAAATGAAAGAAAAGGGAGCTTTTCCAAACTGGAGGAAAAAATCACGTTTGAATTCCAGGTATTTTAATCTTTCTGTTTTGCTTGCTTTTCATCTATGCTTAATAATATCAGAAAGGATTTCTATAATGTGGTTGCTATGGTAAAAGCAGACCTATGTCCCATCATATAAACCTTGAACCATTATTAACTGTTTAACGTTAGACGAGCAAAGAAAGGTGTGAATAGCACGTTAACACCTTCAGAACCAGCAGCCTTTCATCCTAATGTTCCCAGGGCAAAGATTTTTCCCTTTCATTAGGCAGATTTAGGGCTGCTCTTCAGTGCACATCAGGTAGCCAGATGGATACTGACAATGCTTTTCGGGCTGTCTGGCTGAACTTATAACTTCATGCATTTGAGGGCCAGGAAGAGATTGGTCTGGCATGTTTAGCCTGGGTTATCCAGTTTAAATGAAGAAAAAGATTATAGCCCATGTTGGAATGATTGCTTCTCTCAGAGCAGCAAGCTAGACTTCAAATGTTGGAGGATTTATTGTGTCCCTTAGAAGGAAAAAAAAAAAACCAAAACCAAAAAAAACCACACAAAAAACTCCTAACATAAAACCAAACAACCAAATGAGCCATTACTATGTTGTTTAATTACCCTGAGAGCTAAACAAATTACTGCAAAATGATTTTTTACAGCATTTCCTGCCTGTTGGTTTTTTGAGGCCCCTGTTACCCAGACTTGTAACCTAGAAAACAGAACAGCTTTCTCTCCCTGTCCTTTTTGGTCAGGTTTTTCTTTCCCCCTCCTTTTTCTTTTCCTTTATTTATTCAGACCTGCAAAGAATATTAGTACAGTGAGAGCAGACTGGGACTTTTTTGCAGTGGATGGCTTTCCACTATGCAAAAATGATGGTTTCTGCCCTTGGATGCCTATACATCAGGGACAGTAATTGATCTTAGTGAACAAAATAAATCACTGGTGTCAGTTGCAGTATCAGGGTGCTGACAACTGATTTGTTGTAGTTGGGGTTTTTGTCCATTTGTTTTTAATATGTATATTGAATTTATTTAAGCAAAGCCAACTAATGGTCTAGGGAAAATAATTTATTCCAGTTTTTCAGATGTTATAGATCAGCAAGCATAGCCCCACAGATTGCAATGAAGCGATGCAAATTTCAGTTACCTGGAGATTTCACCTCTCTTCTCTTTGGGGAGGTAACATCTTTGAGAAAGATAGGATTAAATGCTTCTCAAAGTACTTTACTGAAAATGAGTGTAAATTCAGAGGAAAGGCTGGCTGGGTGCCCATGAATGATTAGATGTTTTGAATGAATTTAGTCCTTTAATATAAAGTAACAGATTTGCCTAGTATATAGCCAAATTTCTTAGTTTTGTAGGTGTATATCTTTCTTTATACATTTCATAGACTTTGAATAGAACACTGATCTTCCTGAGTTGCATAAATTTTCAGCCTCCACTGGTGATATCTTGCTTCATGTTCTACCTTTTGAAATGGAATTAATTGTTTAGTGTCTCAGTCTCTAAAATAGTGCTTAGGGTTCCTTCTCTTATTATAGATTTTTATCGTTCCTCCTATCAGTCCTCCAGCTTTATTGCTTTTTTTACACAGCTTTATTCTACTCCTACTTGTGGATATTTGCTTCATATGTGTTCAGTGAATTCCACTCTAGTTGTTTATTTCTGCATTTGATGAATAATTAACTTTGGGTAATTTTTTCACTGCTTCAACACAAATCCTGTTGAAGAGCCCACAGCTGAAGATTCAGCTGAAATAGGTGGTCTTGGACTGTATTTTCCAGGGAGTGAAGAACTGGGACAGGGAGAAGGGCAAGGGGAGGCATCATACAGGTTCTATAAGGCACAGGTGGAAACAGGGCAGAGAGGAGCAGCACAAAACCACATACAAAGTTGAACTGGGGTAGGATGGGAATTCATTCTCTAAAGAAATTTTATTCTAAGTGGAAAAGGCTCTGGAGCCTTTAAAGCAGTGGTAATTCCTCTGAGTGAGTCTAACCCCTTGTGGTCCCTCAGCGTCCATTTGCCTAGGGTACTGGATGGATATTTTCCGATGAGAGTGAACCAAGCTGCAGCAATATCTTGTTTTCTGTCTGTCACTAGCCCAAGTCGGGTGAGACAGTGACCATGACTCTGCTTAGGACATATGTGTATATGAGTGAGAAACATGCTGGGGATTCTTAATATGCTTATTTAATAGTATTCTTTGACTTCTCAGGGGGTTTTTGCACAAGAATTACTTGCATGCTGGACATGTAGATTTTCCAGTTTGTTTCACTGCTAATACATGCCGTGAAAGTTTTGGCTTGAGCAGATCTGCAGTGTCCATGATAATACCCAGGCAGAGTTTGCTGACCCAGACTGTGCCAAGTGTCATTTCAACAGTTTGACCTCAATTCTGTCAGCTTGGGATCCTCCACAGATNAGCCCTAGTTGTGTAAGAGGAAAATAAGATTTGCGGAAGAAAATTATTTGGAGAGCAGTATAAAGAAGACTACACTGAGGCACTAGCAGGTGCAGCACCTTGCTTCATACTGCTGTCCATGCCCTTGGGTGAAAGCCTTCTTAGTTAACACTGGTGAATGAACAGAAGGCTCATCTCATTAAGCTTGGACTTGGAGANCCAGTCTGATCCCAGGCTGCTCTGTGCCTTCAGCCCTCATGGCTTCACATGGCAATGTAAAACATAACCCTTGTTTTCTACTGTAAGAAATGCCTTTATGTTCTATTCTTCTGATGCGTTGCAACACAGACTTGCCTGCATTTCAGATTCTTTTAAATTGGACAAAACAGAAATTACAGAATAATTGTATCTTACGGACCCCACGTGGTGCTCTGTGGCCTTAGGAGACCCAATGTCCAGTGCCATGAAGTGTGGACACATGACTGCACACAGCCAGTCTAGTTTATTTGGCCTTGGGACTGCTTTATTATTAGCAGAATGGACATAATCACTGCCTTAAATTGTGGCCCAGACTTTGAAAACACAAGAGGAAGACTAGCTCCTTATTCTTCTGATTGTAATGTATGAGGGAATGGGTTGTGCTGCTGTTTTTATCTGCTTTTAATTATTTTTGCTCCTGCCCATGCAGTAAAATTGTTAGTATCTAGGTTATTTCAGAAAAATCACAGCAGTTGTATGACTCTATCAGCTCAGAGATGAAGGACAACTCCTGTACACGCATCCTTATATGCCTGTGTCCATACTCTCTCCAGCTCCATGCAGTACCATTTCAGTGTACCTCTGGGTCTGGGCTGGACACTTTGGCAGGAGCTTGCTGAAAAGCCTGTAATAATAAAAGTCTCTGTTACGCCACTGCTAGAAGAGCAAGGATGGCCTAGCAATTCAGAAAGCAAAGATTCAGAGAAGCAAATAAAGGAAAGCTCTCTAGCAATGCATGACAGTAATTCCTTCACTCGGGAAAGAAATTATGGGTTTTGTGTTTATGTATTCAATCATCTAAGGGCAGATATCCTCAGCACAGTAGCCTACTTGCACAGTAGCCCTAGTTGTGTAAGAGGAAAATAAGATTTGCGGAAGAAAATTATTTGGAGAGCAGTATAAAGAAGACTACACTGAGGCACTAGCAGGTGCAGCACCTTGCTTCATACTGCTGTCCATGCCCTTGGGTGAAAGCCTTCTTAGTTAACACTGGTGAATGAACAGAAGGCTCATCTCATTAAGCTTGGACTTGGAGAAGAGTTAAAGGACATTATTAAATCACTGAGAAAGAAAGGACTCTAGAACAAAGGCCTGAGAACAGATGGAGATTTTGTCAAAGGAGGAGGAAGATGATATGAGAAAAATTTGCTTTATACTTTAATACCAATGAAGCATTGCAGTGGAAAACTGTATAAGGGCTGAGAAATCATTCACCACAAGATGGCAAACAGTCACAGTTTCAAGACTGTCTCAGCTGGAGAAAGCTGCCCTAGTGTGTACCTTGCTTCTGTTCTCAGGTTAGGGATGGATCTTTCCAGGGGCAATTCTAGTAATGCAGTTGGGATAATCAGACACCAGGGGGTTTGGCAGTATTGATGTAGTGAGAAGCTGCCTGAGCAGTCCAGTACATGAGACAGTATCAAGCATGGATTTAGTCCGAAGGCACTGAAACCACTGAAGTCACAGACACTAAATTCAAAGGGCTTTTGATCGGCTCCTCATCAACCCAGCAAAGCTTGTTAAGCAGTTGCTGTGCTGCCAGCCAGGTTTTTTGTAAGGCACACATTTTGGCTAAGGGCACACATTTTGGCTAACGGCTTTTCAGCTTAGCTGAAAGCTGATCATTTGCTCTGCTTGCCTGAACAGTTTCATCTGACTTGCAGTCTCTGTTCTCTGCAACCAAAGACACCCAGGGCAATGGGGATCCATCTCTCCTGCTTGAGGAAGAGGAGCTGCTCCACTACTTGTGTTACAGTCCCCTACTGCTAGCTGGCACAAAGAAAAGGTCTTCTGTACCTCAGACAGTTACATTTCAGCCCAAACTTACACAGAAGTAACGTGCGGTTACTAGGTCTTCATACACTTACAGCACGCAGCAACGAGTTTGCTGGTGGGTTGAGAAATATGCGTTAAAATACATGCAAGGAAAACAAAACAAGCTCTCTTCTTCCTGTGCTCTAAAAGTCGCTGTTGAAAGATTTAAAAAATCATCAGAAATGCAACCTGACACTAGCTACATTGAGAAAGGTGAGATTCTCAGGTGGGGACTAAAAACCTTACATTTAAATTCCATACCAATAATAAATAAATTAAAAACCACCAAACATGGTCCTTATCCTCTGCTATTCCCAGAGCTGCACATTTAAATCTCCAATGAACTTCTCTCTCCCTTAAATGAACTCACCATCTGTCCGGTGCCTTTGCCTGGCCACTAAATCAGGCATTAATGGCCATGTCTAGATCACACCATGAGATTAGAACAAATTTCCCTCACTGCCACCACCACTGTTATTTCTTCTGCTCCCCAAGGCTTGGAATCTGAGATGTTAAGTTTGCTATTCAGCCAAGAATTCACCT
>VYZQ01007661.1:12286-27520 GCA_013400655.1 Mystacornis crossleyi | reverse complement strand
AGAAACACTTTATGTTTGTGAAGAAGTGTCCATGAAGAATTCCAAAGTATTCTGTATATTGAGAAGACTGGAATATACAATGCTGAAGGTAGACATGATTATTTAGTTATTTTAGAATCCCTTTCCCTCACACAGTTGTGCCATGCACAGATAAANTAGACAGATCTTTCACTTGTGCCATCATATCAAATGTCATAAATTTCGGTTCCTCATAAATCTGAGGTATTTGCATACAGTAAATGTAGTCAATAGGAAGAGCCAGCTATCTCTGGACAGTTACTTTTCTAAGTTTCTCTGTTAGAGAAATTTTAGGCAAATGTCTACTCTTGTATTGATACTTTTCAGTGATTTGCATCAGAAACACTTTATGTTTGTGAAGAAGTGTCCATGAAGAATTCCAAAGTATTCTGTATATTGAGAAGACTGGAATATACAATGCTGAAGGTAGACATGATTATTTAGTTATTTTAGAATCCCTTTCCCTCACACAGTTGTGCCATGCACAGATAAACACATCCTGCATGCTTGTACAAAATAAAATAATATTTATAGAATTCTGACTGGAGATCTGTAGCATGTAACTCCAATTCTGTCTTAAAAGATGTGACAGAACTGTGTTTTACTAATTTCTAAACAATCTTGATTTATTGGTCCTTTTTTAAGAATCACAGAGGCTCAGACAGAAAAACATTGCAACTGATCAATCAACAACAAAACCCCAAAAATACCCTTTCATAAAATTTTCTTCCAGTACTCACATTTCCACTAATAGGTCGTATCAAGGTGTTGTACTTGTCCTGCTAGTACCTCACTACATGCTATATTGGGATGCTGCTGTTTCAGATATTTAAAAATCTTGGTTTAACACTCTCTGCCAAGAAATGCCATGAATGTCAGAGTGCTTTAAATCAAAACTGAAAACTGACTTGTTTTTCTCTTTGCTTCCCATCATTAACTTGGCACTGCAAGCTGTGTTATTAATTATTGTACATCTCTTTTAAAGCACCTTGAGATGACTTGCTGAGATAAGGTGTTATGTCCTATAAATGGAAGTTATTCATATCCAGTCAAAAATTAGTCTAAAAATACAGTGGAACAAAGTCTTTCAAAAATATTAGCACCAATAAAAATTCAATATAAATTAATAAAACAAAGCTAATTTTAGAATCTGCATTTATAGTTTACAGCTCAGAGAAGTATTTATACATGTGCATTATGTCTTCAAAATAATTGTATATTCATAATGACTTACACGAACCTTGCACATCTTTATTCAGGTACAACCAAACATATAAAAAAAAAAGGACAGAGGGGATGCAGATATAAGATTTCTGTTAGCACTCCTATGATGGATTTCCAAGATATAGGACTTGCACCATATGTTAACTGCTGATGGAGAGGAACTAATGAAGAAGGCAGATAGCTCATCTCAAGAGGATAGATTCAAAAGCTGGACAGCTTCTTGAAGTAAGAAACTTCTTTGACACTGTTGAGTTATTTTAATTCTTTGGTTGAACATCATAGGGCTTCAAAGAACATGGGAGATATTAACATCTCATTTGACAATGGGATTAGCTGTAATTTTGGGATCCTGGGATTACCTTTAGCTTTAGAGTTAACCTCATCTCTAGTGACACTGTTTCAAAAATGCACTTGGCCTCATTTCACTTCAGACTATTTGTTAAAAAGAATAGTTTTCTACAGCAGGAGAGGTTTAAAGGTTATAAAAGAGGTATCAAAATTATGAATTCACAGGGAAAAATGTAAATCATGAAGGATCCTTGAAACTAGGGTTAACTTCACTGCTGAGGCCAATGCTTGTTCAGCTATACAGAGGAATGACATTTCCTCTCAGTTATTTCTCCTTCTGGCTATGTATGTAGTAATCATCTAACTTGTGCATCATTATTTTTTTCTTTAGATCCCAGATATTTAATATGTGAAAAAAATTATCAAAAAGGAAAAATGATCTTTTAAAAGCTCAGAAGAAATGAGTGACACAGCCGGATGTTGAAATTCTGTCTCCAGGGAGTGAATTCAGTTGTGCTTCCACTCACTTCAGTTTTATAAAAATACTTTCAGAGATCCTCTAATAAAGGCAGCACAATAATTATCTTTAGAAATGCTCTAAGGTTAAAATTTTAACAACTCTGAGACTTAGCCATTGCCAGAAGCTTAATAAATCAGCCATTAGTAAAAGCACTTTTTATCTCAAATACAGAAACTAAAAAAACAAAATTTGAAAAATACAATAATTGTCTTCTTTTTATATATTTCAGAGTTCTTGTATTGTGTTTGGCATGAATGAAAATCTGTTCCAGGTACCCTGTGGCTCCCTCTCTGCTCATTTCTGCCTGTAGCACGGCATGTTAAATGCCGTTTCAGCATGGAAGTAGAAGAAAAAGACTTTTTGGTATCCACAGGAAATTTTCAGGGACCACTGAGACATTCACAGGACAAGGATTGCAACAAAATGGACAAATTTCACAGTTTAAGTCTAGAGATTGCTAGGCAGCAATGGACAAGCATAGGAAAAAGTGATTACAAAATCTCAGATGATACTGAAAGATTTGCTGTTTGGTGTCAGATTCAGCCTCAGGTCAAGCTTGGTGGTTAATGAATGTTTTGACATTAAGTAAGGGATGATCATACATGAAAAAAGAACTCATTATGGTGAGGGTGTCAGTCATGACAACATTAATCACTGTAAGCCCATTCACAGTTAAAGGAGTAAGAATTGTAAGGTTCCTGGTAAATGGAAAGGAATAATTTTCTTATTTCTTGCCATCTGTTTTTCATTCCTCAGGAGTATGCTTTCTGAAGTGAAGAATATCACTTTTAACATCAAGAACACAGATTTGGACTTAATGTCTAATGATACAATAGGACTGACTGCATACTGATGGAGTCAGCAGTACTTCCCTATCTCTTGATGTTTCCAGGTTCAAGACTAACCTGCACTTTATTTTGCCATTGCATCCTGTATAATGCTTACAAAAATTATATGTAAAACACAGGCTGAAGACTTCAACAACAAAAGAGATAGAAAGTGTGACCATGTAATTAAGTACAATTTCAGTTAAAGTATGCATTGCATTTTCTCTTTCATAATAGAGAGAACACCCTGAAGATTTGACTAACTTTCCCTCCACCCTTTTCTCATCGCTACATGTTATGCCATTAGAGTTAAGGAATCGCATTTACTCATGAGCCTGATGTGATATCTTGTAAAAACTTATACACTTACAAAGACCATATTTGCAAAAATTATATTCATGTTGAAGATACTTAGGAAGATGAACTGTGATGACATTTCCCCAACTGAGGCTTTTATGAAAGAAAAAAATCATATTTATTTAAATTCATTTTTTTAAAACTACTTTCGTTCCTCTGTGAAGATATTTTAAGTGGTAGTTCAAAAGGATCTTGCTATCAAAGCTGATGTTTGAACTGATTGGTGAGCTGTGTGCACTCAACAAGCCCTTGTGATATACGTTGCTGTGCAGTTATCTCATAGAACGTTTGATTTCAAAAGCAAAAAAATAAGCCTCAATTTCTCTTACAGAGCTTCTGGTAAGCAGACATTTTTTGATGTTTATTTTAAATTGAACCTGAAGAATTTAAATAGTTACCTGGCTGCTAGCATAACTAAATCTGTTTCTAACAAGACAGTTCAAAATCATGCTATTGACTAGAGAGAAAATATAAATTTTAACATTTAAATTTCTAGCCCTGTTCTGCTCTCATTAACATGTAATATCTATTTGATCACAAGTGTTTCATTAGAGTGCAGATAGATCTAGTATTGAATAAATAATTTTTCTTGCAATTAAATCTCCAGTCCCTAATGTTTTAAGTAAATCTCGTCCTTATACTGATGATGAATATCTTTTAAAGAGGATCTTATTTTCCTTTTGTATCTGCCAATCCTAAGTGGCTTAAAAATGATATCAAAATTGTATACCTTTTTAAGATAAACTTTCAGTCTTCCCCCTTAATTTCTTATGTATCAATGCAGCAGTACCGGCCTGAGCAGCTTTGCATGCACTGATTTGAACTAGTTAAAAAGTAAATTTTTTCTATAAAAAGAAAATGTGTGATAACTTAATATTTGCCTCCTTAGAGATGCCATGAAGGCACATTTACATGTTCCACAGTGCCCAGCCAAAACACTGCTGCACTAAAATAGTCAATGGCCAACCTTTCATGTGTTGGGTAACTAATCATGTTTAAATTACCATTCACTGCTCTTCCAAAAGTTAGATGTCACTACATGTTCATATGTGAATAAGAATGAAAAATTCAGGATACAATTCATAGTGAATTGTAACCAACACAGGCCAGAAATGATCTATAATTGCAAAACTGATGGACTTGATTTTTAATCCTGTGTCAATTACTTCTTATAAAGGGTAAAATTGTGATGAAAGAAAATAAAAATATTTCTAATAGAAATTCAAAAGCTTTGAAAATGTGTTATTTTACAAGAATTTTCCAAAGGTATCAGAATGTACCATTTTATCACTTTCTCTTAAAATACTTGTCTGAATTCATGCTCTTGTTTAAACTAGTCTTCAATTTGTACAACAAAAACAAAGTGCTAAGATATGAAATATGTTTCTTGAACTCTTTTCCTTGAGAAATGTACTGAGAAATGTTCAATTAAATTTAAAAACATACTGTAAAAATTCTTTATAGAAATAAAATCTTTTATAGAATTAAATTTATTCTCCCTCCATGTCTACTTTTTACCTTTTTCTCTTTTCAACTGTGAGTTTATCCTATTTAGTCTCATTGATTTCAACAGCATTTCTAAAGAAGTTTGAAAATATTAAGATGCATAATCTGTCAGATTCACAGTAATTTAAATAATGGTTTCCATACATTATTTTAGATAATATGTGATTACTGCAGTATTTTTTCTGATCTTATCTATGTCAAACAATTGCACTCACACCGTTACCCTTTATTGAACCCCAATAACTAATTATGATAAAATCACCTCTGCCAACATCTCTGACAATAATTAGCTGTCCAATTTTTAGCTTTGTTCAGCTTCAGAAGCAGAAATCAATTCTTGTCATGCTTTAGAATAATAAAGAGGCTGTGACAATTTAGCATTTTCTTCCAAGAGGCTAATAAATAAGGAAAGCATTGTCTAGTTTCTCACTGATAAACTGAACACATTCAGTTCTTGCTTTGAAGACTACTTTCTTCACAGTAGTAACATCATCTTATGGAATCTTCTGTGAATTTTCTTGAACCTTATAGATGAAACTTCTAGTAATATACATTATATGGTATTGTACCACGCCACTGTACTAGTATCTCGTTCAATTGTCTGTATACCATGACCCCAGCATTCTTTATCTATGCACTAGCCAGACATAATACTCTTCCTTGTATGGGTAAGCATGACCTGTGTTCCTGTCTTCTAGACAGACTTGGGTTTGTCAGATGGAAATCATGGTTTGTTTTAGTGAACTCAGCTTAAGCAGTGATCCAGTTCATTGTGTGACTGCCCTGTACGTTTCATTGTTTTATGCTCCGTCAATCTTTGTTCTAGCTGCATATTTTGTCAGCAATGATTTTATATCTGCTTCTATGCCGCTGATAGGAATATTGCCAGATCCATTATTGTTCACTTCAGAAATTCAAAAAAATGTCATCATTCAACATTTAATTGTCACAGATGACTTCAGGGAATAGATCAGGCAGGCATTAATATACTGTAAATGGATCTTTTATTATCATGGTCTTTTTCTGTACTAAGTAAACTGCTAAAAATGGGCCTACTCTTTTCAACAAAAGATAAAATCAAGTATGAAAAACCTACCAGTGGTGTTCTTTACAAAGTATAAACAAACAAATCAAATACCTAATGAAATTGTTGAAGGATATGTAAGACATGCACAATGAAGGAAACTGTTAACCTATACACAAGGAAGGAAAATCTTGTTATTGCAAAACTGTTCTTCAGTTATACAGAAGTTGTGTTAAGAAAAGGTATTTGGTATTTTCTCACATCTATGCTTACACAGCTAGGGATAGAATATTCCTATTTATCACACCATCTTAAGTTTCACAGACCACGAACTATTAAAGGTGGTTTAAAATTTATTAAAAACAATTAAACGAAGAAACCTACAAGACTAGTGTCTTTAGACTTAGTTCTACAACTTTATCCTAAGAAAACAAAGTAAGTGATATTTTGTTATTCTAATTTCTTTTACGTCACTGCTGTTTTCTCTTTAAAATTATAGACAGAGGTTTTTCAAATTCCCAAGAGGGGAATTTAGTGTTTGGCTGAGGTTTTTTTTTTTTTTTTCCTATTAATTGAAGAAAATAATTTATATATTAAAAGAAATTTATGTTATTTCATAGTAATAAGTAGGTTCTGAAAAGCTTAATCTCTTCAAAAACTGCATATGTTTCCATTAACTGTAATAAAATCTTGAAGTTTTTTGGAGACCACTTCAAGACTGGGCTTAAATGCTTGAATTTGAAATTGGAAAATCGTGGAAAACCACTGTGGCAAAATTTAGACTGTAGTCTCCTACCAATCTTAAAATATACAGTAATATTTTTATGCTAATAAAATCATAGGTTAAGACAACTCTCTGTTTCATTAAGAGTATAGAAATTTGGCAGAAAATACATCCCACTGTGTTCCAGCTGGTCCTCAGATATCATAGTAGTGGGTGTGGCTAGGCAGAATTTCTTATTATAAGTCTGTGTTTAATAAAGAATTTCACAATCACACATCTATGAATAATGCAGTTTATCAAAGCAATAGAAATACAATTTCACATTTGCTGTTGATAAATGTACTTAGGGTATTAGCACTAAATATCTAAGAAAGAAAAATAGAACAATCAATTGGAAATTCATTAAGCTTAACTTTACCAGCTTAATTTTGCCATCACTTAAGCTTGATTTTACCAAGGTATCCTCCTACACAGCTGAGGGCACAAACTATAGAAGAGCCATCCCTGCTTAGGGGAGGACAGGGTCAAGCCCAACAACTTGTCTGCAAGGTGAGGCTGTATACTTATCTTCTGCCATGGAGTTTTTCAAATGACAAATTTATACTTTTCGGAGAAGTGGAAGTGAGTCTACAATCAAATGTCCTGTTGCGGCCATCCTAAACCCTTGGGGGCAGCCACTTTATGTGTAAAGAAGAGATACTGAAAGTTTTGTTTAAAAAGGCTGTTGGGTATTGCAGAGTGTGGAACAAAAGTGTGACGTGTCAGTGGAACTCCCTCTTCCACTTGTCTGAGGCAGCAAGAAGTGTCATGTGGCCTCTGCCTGTGTTGCCTTCTCCAGCCACCTAGAAACAGAGACTAGACAAGAGTAAGGGAATAAAGGCAGATATTTATTTTAAGGGCCTTCAAGGTGCACCCTGGGGAGCCGGAGGCTGCTTCCATAAAATGGACCTCAAGATGGACAACAGGTCACGAGTTCATCACACTTTTATAGGTTTGGTCCATTTGCATATCAGCATAAATTCACCAATTAAAGCTTTAGCTCTCTTCAATTTCTCCACCTCTCTTCTGGTCCTAGTTTCCAACTTTAGGCCTCGGACAGCCCGACTGTGTTGTGGTGTCTTTTGGAAAGGTTTTTTCAAGTTAGTTTATATTCCTCCTTCAAGTTCTATGTAATCCCTTTTAGTTCAGTAAGTTGTATTCTGTAACCCTGTTACCATAGTTACTGTTCCTTTAAGTCATGTTCACCCTTCAAGTTAGCCATGCCTCTTCCCCCCGCCCCCTGGGCGGAGAAGCCTTGTCAATCCCCCAGTGGCACTCCGTTCCCTCCAGAAAGTTCTCCTCTCCCCAAAGTGCCATTGGTTTGTGTTCCTTAATCCCTCCTCTGTCCCTTCCCAATTGGTTATCGCCCTGTCTGTTACCCAAGAATCCACTCCTTAGTGCCTTGCCCATTGGTCCCTGAGTTAGCCCTGCCCCTGTATAAAACCGGTTGTCACCCTGTTATCTGTGTCACTCCTCTGTGGACCCTTTGGAGCTAATAAAGCCTCTGAAACCCACGAGAGTGATCCCTCCTTCGTTCTTCGCCCCTGCGGACGCTGTTAGAGATCGGGTGCTTGCCTGCCTTTCCAGCAAGGACACTGCTTGTTCCCAGACGCTGCCATAGGCCTCCGGGACGCCTGCAGCGGGACGCGGTGAGCCAGGGCAAGGGCCACCCCAGCGTCACGAGTGCCCTTGAGTAGCAAGCTCAGAGAAGCTTTGTTGTGTCTATCTGGCCTAAGAAAGCAGCTAACAAGCTGTAAGAGACTTCAGAATTATACACTAGACAATACAGGATTTGAAAAATATAGAAGTTAAAACCTAAGGCATCACCTGGTAACCTCTCACTCCCATCAGCTGACCATCATGTGTAGAGAATAAATGCTCATTTCAAATTACTTGACATATTAGTGATATTCAGACAAGACTGGTAGATCTGTGCTCATCTGAAGAGGCAGATAGTGACCAGGCAGCATATCCTGATGTTTCTAAAAGGCTATCAAACATCTGCAGTTTGACATCTGAAGCCCATTCTTAATGCCAATAAATGGTCACACAGTTCTTGATTTAATATATTTCACATTTGGAGGTCAGACCAGTCATAATAAACATAGGTCTTCAATATTTAAAGTGTCAGACTTACACTCCAGCTCTGTCTCCAGAAGGAAGCAGTTGCCTGTCAGGTCTTCTGTCATGCATTGCCGCTCTGGTGGAAGTCTGAAAGGGCTACCTGTAGCTTGGAGAGCATCAAACCTTACACTGAAGTAAGTGACTGTATCCTACTCTCAGAGAGACAATTAATTCTCTAAATTCCACGGTCAGTGTTGACCAAAAGCTCATTAGGTTTGCCTAAATATATACACCTAGTGTTATCTGAGATACCATGCGGCATCTGAAACATGCACAGAGGACTGGCAGACTCACTAAGGAACTTTTGGGAGATCCATATTTTTGCATAAGGCAGATAAGCAACTGAGTACATCTCCAGTTCTACCCTGACTATAAAGGACATCACACATACTCCATATACAGTCACCCACATTCAAAAAAGCCCTATGTTTATATTTCTACAATCAAAAGTGAAACTCCAACCTGCGAGCTTGTATAAATTTTTCACACATAGGCATGTGACATTATGGGACTCCCTTTGATGGAGCCTGGCTTTTTGCAGTTTCAGAGTGGAGAGGGTCTTCCATAGGTATTGTATAGTGCCTGACAAATCCATGCCTGAGTCTCCATAAATCATGCTAAATGTGGGCAAATGAATTAAACTTCTTTTCACACATACTACTCAAAAATAAGGCTCATCTTCCCAATTAAATTGAATACTCTGAAAATTACTGAAAAACACTATTTTATCTTTAAATTCTCTTGTCCTATTTTTGTATGTATGTGTATATTTATAATATTTTGTTTAATTCATTTTAATATTCAAATATAAATAATATAATCATAGTTCTAACTTATCTTCTACACATGCCGAAGGAAAGTAATCAGTTTTTCTTCCTGAAAATGTGCGTGTTAATCACTCCCCCTTCATTTATTTGAACTGCAGTTCTCTAGGAAAACATCTAAGAGACTTCTTTGTTTACTATCAAGTATTTGTCTTTCTTATTAGTAGTATTATCATCTTCATTGGCACGAGGTACTTTTTATGCTTCATTTATCAGTTGTAATTGAAAAAATGTTCACTGACAAGGACTTGTTCCCAAACTCATATACATATTTATTTCTTCTAGCTAATACTCATGTTTTCATTAAATTCAGTGCATACTAAAAATTCCTATAAAATAATCTGAACAATATTAATAACTTACACATATTTTGAACAAAAATAATTGTATTATAGTTTTGCTCTTTACAACTGTAGATGCTTATTTTATTGTCATTTTAATAAATCTCTAAATTATGACAGCTAGATCTGTTGTCTAGGTCAATAACCTTGGGGAAAACATCATCTTCTGAAATAAGTTGAAACACATAATTCGTATTTTCCAGCCATTAAAACAAATTTTCATTAGCATTTCCTATTCTAAATGCTATTAAAAAAAAAATAGCAGAACAACACTACATGGTTATAACAGTTCTTGCTCACAGTGTTTGTGTCTTTAAGTAGTTTGCTCTCATATCTAGGGAGAGATTTATAAATCTTCATGGAAACATGCTTGGAATCTGAAAGGCAATTTTATACTATTTTTAAAAATAGTCAGATCTTGGGAAACCTCACTGTTTCTCATTATTTATTGTTTTTCCTTAGAAAGGACCAGAATTTCATATTACTTGTGCTCTTCCCTACCCTCACATCAGTCTGTGTCTTAGCTTCTACCTGAAGAACCTTATTATGTTCAAAATTATGGTACAGAGCTAAAATTATTATTGAAGACAAAATTATTTTTGTATTCAATTGAAAATGAAAATTATTAGAAAGGTAGATAGCATCTGAATGAGAAATGTCTTACTGCTAGTTTTGATTCTGCAGAATAGTCAAGAAAAATGAGATTTAAAGATTTTTGTGAGTGTGCTGGCATTAATACATTCTCACTTGTTACTCCCTTTCATTAACATATTGTTTTTTGCCTGTCTTCACTGTATTCCTTGAGAAGAAAATGACTGAAACAAACAATTCCCTTTGATAAGGATTAGGTAAGAATTAGGTTTAACCCTGAAAAATTATTCAGGAGTGGACTGGGTTATAAACTGAGCAGCTCAGGAAATTATTCTATGTGATGGATATGATTGGATATATCTGAAAGAATACTTCTGATGGGTCTGCAATTCTATTCTCTGTAAAAAGCAAATTACATTTCAAAGGCCACTCCATAGCTTCTAATAATCTTTCTTTTAAACTAAAGTAAGTTAAGACCAGAGTAAAAGATATGGCATATTAAGACTACAAGCGTTGCAGGCAGTGACCCTGAAAGTCTGTATAAAACAGTAAAACGTATTCAAGAGAGAAAAACTGCTATGGCCTCAAAATTTGGCCAGTGAAATTGTATGATATTTGTGTAGTCTCAAAGTATCGTGTGACCACCATCTCTATTTCAACAACAATTTTTGATCTTCCTTTCCAAAATTGTGCAGATTCTATTTTTCATTCTGCTCACCGTTTATGTGACAAAATATTTGATTTCTAATGTTTTTCAGTTCAGCTGTCTTTTTTTAGTTATACACTTGAGAGCTTTATGTGAATTGCCGATGCACACTGAATCCACATTTAACACTTCATTTTGAATGAATATGTTTTCACATAATAATTAAAATTTAGTTCTTCTAATATATGACCATAGTCCCTACTTTGCACCCACAGTTCATGACAAGAAAGTGTTGGTTTTTATTACATTATTTAAATAGTATACACATGTATACAGAAGCATATATGTTAAAAAAACTATTTATAGAATTATAACTATATTTATGTATTGTATTATATGTGCTTCTTATACAAATTTTTCTGTCACTAGGCTGTTGTGCAAAAGAATGATCAGTACCAGTCATCTAGCTGTAATTTAAGCAAAAAAACCCCAAACTTTCTTTAGTTTTGTATGAAAATTACAGTGAGCTCCAAAATGATAGCTTAAGCAGGACAAAATGTTAATCACAAATTATTTCCCTAGCTATTAAAATATCAGAACTTCTTAAAATTCTTAGTTCAATTATGCTTTGCCGTGAACTAACAATAGCTAGTAACAATAGTATATAGCAACTATATTTCCTGGAAAAGATAACTGGGGAAAAGTAAAATGAGGATCTTGAACCATGGGCTGTGGGCTGAAGCTGATTTTGATGTGTGCTGGAGTAGTGGGAAGAAAATGTGTCTTGGCTTTTTCAGTATGAAACACATTAAAAAGGACTCTGACCACACTCTGCTCCCCTAGGAGTTCATCTAAAAATGTTTCTTTCCATAACTGTATTATACCAAACTTTTCTTGCTTGATTTCCTTCAACGTCCTTCTAATTTATTAACCATACTCAGTTCTTTATTAAATTCTAGGGTGCCAGCAGATCAAGAATATCTTTCTTATTATGCTAAAATGTATGTACAAAAATTCAAAACTTCTTGCTATTTCTGAATGTATTGTAGTTCTGTGGCCCATCAGATATGGTGGTGTTGCTGCTTGAAAAGATCACTGATCACTAGACCTCACCTAAACCTAAAGAATTTTCTTGATTTCTACTTGTTTTACCATCAAAACAGACTGTTAATATCAGTCAGGTGGTACAGAGGCTACTGATTAAACATCAGCCTTATTCTCCATATTTAATCCTGGGACTGACTAGAACTTGTTTGTATTTGTTCTACTGAAATTTGGGATCTAATGCTTATTCATGATACACAAGCCATGCAATTTAGGGCCAAAGTCCAGGAAACAGTCTAGAGCAAGAAAATAATTATCATAGTGTAGAACTGCTGACTAACAGGAAAGGAGGGAAAACAGCAGAAAAAGAGAAATGACACGATGAATGACACTGACCTTTTCTCAGCAGGAGCTCAGCAGGCAAGACATTCCTAGATCAACCACCTACCAGTCCCCCCGAAACTTTGAAATAAATGGGAACTTTCTCTGAATAATAATTGGTGATTAATTTACTTTTACTCCCTTTACTATTATGGTGCTCACCTAGTGATCCACTTTATTCATAGATACAGAGTAAAAGGTAAAAAGTGGAAAAAAGGAAAAAAAACACACAATGCATTTATATCTATAATGTGTTAAATACCTCATATTTCTACAATGGAAACTGAATGAAAAAGTGTTCATTAGAATTGTAGTCAGTGCTTTTCCCCATCTCACATAACCTTGAAAAATGGATATATTCCTATGAAAAGTGAAAATAAGTCTAATAGAAATGTCAGTGTGATCTCCTACAGCAGGTATTACTTTTATAATAGCTGTGTTCATTCTTCTTTATGAGCCAAGTGCTCTACACTAATCATTTCCTACTACACTTTAATATCAACCTATATAGGGTTTAATTTAGAAAGATATTCTAATGAACTCAATTAAGCATTTTTNTTTCCTGAGATGGGGAAAGCTAAGTGAAACACTGAGACCCACCACGAGCAGGAGAACAGCTGACAAGGTGTGGTGCTGCTGAGGAGTAATGACAGCCACCTGTCACTTCCACAAAGGGCAGCCCTGGGAAGCATTGTGACCAGGAGTACAGTGGATAGAGGAGGCAGAGGAGCACGATGTGGCCATGGTGTGTCAGTCAGAGTGTGGCATGGCACTGGATCTTTCTCGTGCATCAGGAACCAGCAGCAGACCTTCTGCAAAAGGTGTGCCCTGGGTGGGGACCTCCTGCAGCAGGTGGCTGAGCTGCAGGAGGTGGTGAGAAGGCTATGTAGCATGAGACAGGNGTCAGTGCTTTTCCCCATCTCACATAACCTTGAAAAATGGATATATTCCTATGAAAAGTGAAAATAAGTCTAATAGAAATGTCAGTGTGATCTCCTACAGCAGGTATTACTTTTATAATAGCTGTGTTCATTCTTCTTTATGAGCCAAGTGCTCTACACTAATCATTTCCTACTACACTTTAATATCAACCTATATAGGGTTTAATTTAGAAAGATATTCTAATGAACTCAATTAAGCATTTTTGTGTACTGAAATTTATCAAAAACAAAAATTAAGTTTGAGCTGTTATAGAAAATATTTTCATAGAAATCCTTTTCAAGAACTTTAACTTTTAGGCATCTAAGTCATAGAAATTGAGAAATTTAGTCAGCATTTTTGTCACTGGCTTTTGATATGCATCATTTCAATTTCTCAAAATTTCCAGGTTTTTTCTNCTGCAGGAGGTGGTGAGAAGGCTATGTAGCATGAGACAGGCTGAAAGGGCTTAGATAGCTGGTTTGGAGTGCAGTCTGCAGTGAACCCACAGCCCACTACCAAACAACCAAAACCTCCCCCACTGGTAAACACAGAAAGGAGGCGGGGCAAAAATGCAGAAGGATGGAAGCTTGCAGTGGAAAGGACCTGCAAGAGAAAGAGAATTCCACCAAAGCTTGAGATGCCTTTGAAGAACTGCTTCTCTGCTCTGCAGACTGATGAGAAAAGACCAGTCACATCAGGCTGAACACTGGAGCAGAGGAAGGCAGCCCCATTTGCTCCTCATATAACAACAGGCAAAATTAAAAAAAGGCAAAGAGTAGTAGGTGATTTTCTTCTGATAGGTATGGAGGCATTTGCTGAGCTGATGTGCTGTCTAGAGAGGTGTTCTGCTTACCAGAGGTTTGTGTGAGGGATGTCGACAAGACTATCAAGCCTTGTACAGTTCACTGACTGTGATCTGCTGCTGTGTTTCACATGGGCACCAGTGATAAAGTCAGCAGAAGGCTGAGGAGTATCAAGAAGGATTACAAAGTCCTGGGAGGGATGGTAAGGGTCTCCAGCAGAGCTCAGGTGGTTTTTTTGTCAGTCCTCTCAATCAGAGAAAAGGGATTTGAAAGGACCAGTGAAATCTGAAATCCTCAAATGGTTACAAGGCTGATGCTACAGCCAGGGATGCAGCTACTTAGGTCATGGGACTGACTTTGAGAAAGCTGTTCTGCTGGGGTCTGAGGGAGTACATCTGTCAGAAAAGTGTAAGAGCATATTCAGTCATAAGCTTGATAAGCTGGTGAAGAGGGATTTAAACTAAAGTTGCCAGGGGATGCCAATCTGTCCCACTCCTACCAGTCTGATGGCAGGGCCAGCAGGAGATGCCCAGAGCCTGGAGAGGGATCTCAGGAGATTTTTTGTGATCCCCCACATGAAGTGCTGCATCCAGCTCTGGAGGTCCAAACATAAGAAGGACATGGACTTGTTCAAGCCAGTCCAGAGGAGGGTCATGAAGATGATCAGAGGGCTGGAGGACCTCTTCTGTGAAGGCAGGCAGAGGAAGCAGGGGCTATTCAGCCTGGAGAAGAAAAGGCTCTGTGGAGACCTTCTAGAAGCTTTCCAATACCTTAAGAGGCCCTACAGAAAAGCTGGACTTTTTATAGGGGCATGTAGAGATAGCATGGGGGTGTTATGATCCAATTATTATTATTACTATTAAGGTTCTTTAGAAATTCCTCTGCCCAAATTAAGGTGCAAATGAGACCATATGCCAGAGACAATAATACAGGTTTTAGCGATGGCAGATATGAGAGAGAGAGAAAGAAAGAAAGAAGTAGAAAATACGTGGAGGGGACAGAGAGAGACAGAATAACAAAAATATCACCATC
>VYZQ01007657.1:74631-107436 GCA_013400655.1 Mystacornis crossleyi | reverse complement strand
CTCCTCAACCCCCAACAGTTGTATACTTTGAAATCCATGGGGCCAGCTGGGATTCACCATGGTGGTTAAATGAAGTTCTCAGTGAAAAAGTTAACCTCTGTCTCCAGAAATAGAGGAGAGGAAGAGAGCCTCACCTCAGATCTGTGAGAGGAAGCATGTCCTCTTAAAATAATTTCCAAGAATGTGACATACAAGGAATGTAATCAGGGATAGTCAGCATGCATTTAACAAGGATAAATTGTGTTAATTCAGTCTGATGTGCTCTTCTGCAATCAAGTAGCTGTATGAAAAAGGTGGAAAGTACTGGATGATCTCTACCTCTACACCACCTCCCAAAGCATTCATTTGTAAAAGAAAAATTGATAAGAAGACATAGGTGAATTAAAAATTTCCTAGACTGTAAGCTATGAATTGTAGCAATAGACTCATACCCAGCTAGCAGACAGAAAAAAAGACACTATTCAAGAGGTCTTCTTAAGAATGATTAGTTGCACTTGATGACAGAGTGCACCGTTATTAAGTCTGTACACCATAGAGAATGAGGAGGAGTGGTGGGCCCAAAAGCAGAGATCCTTTCCTCAGTTCCTGGGAAGATAGCTTGGTTGGATGCTGAGNTTCTGCAATCAAGTAGCTGTATGAAAAAGGTGGAAAGTACTGGATGATCTCTACCTCTACACCACCTCCCAAAGCATTCATTTGTAAAAGAAAAATTGATAAGAAGACATAGGTGAATTAAAAATTTCCTAGACTGTAAGCTATGAATTGTAGCAATAGACTCATACCCAGCTAGCAGACAGAAAAAAAGACACTATTCAAGAGGTCTTCTTAAGAATGATTAGTTGCACTTGATGACAGAGTGCACCGTTATTAAGTCTGTACACCATAGAGAATGAGGAGGAGTGGTGGGCCCAAAAGCAGAGATCCTTTCCTCAGTTCCTGGGAAGATAGCTTGGTTGGATGCTGAGCTGGGCTTGTTTAGTCTGGAGGAAAGGATGCAAAGGGATGGTCTAATAGTCCCAGAAATATATAATGCAAAATTATATATAATATATATAATAATATATAATGCAAAATGCTGTTTCACAGACATTTTCAAATCACCTAGGTAGTACAAGACTAACTTGTTGAAATGACACAAAAATTGTAGTCTGAGATGTTCATATTGGACATCATGAAGAATTTCTTCAAGGGGAAGCAGCGCAGTATTGACAGTGTAAACCAGAGAGCCTGAGGAATATTTGTCCTTTCAAATTTTCAAGATTAAATGAGGGAAATTCACAGTCAAGCTGATCTACTACTTATGACACCTTGAGCAGGGGATTGGAGTACAGCCCTTCGAAACTACCTTCCAATTGGAACCGTATTCCATCCATACCTCTGTAGAAAGGACAATTCTTAAACTGTGATTATTCTAGCTGAGTCATATATATTTAGCTTCTGGTACATATAAGCATTGTTATTTTTCAGTAAAACAAACACTTAAAAACGTGTTTACCCTCTGCAAAATACTATCTGCAATGGCATTTGCAGTATATTGCCCCTCTTTCTCACGTGTTGTTACAAAGCTCTTCATGACTGTTTGCCTTGCCTTCTTTGTTACCTTAAGGTAAAGCTGAAAACATTTCCTTCTTCAAAAAATTAGTATTAATTAAGGTATGCCAGGACTGAAGAAAATACTTGTTCTTACAAAGTGTGATGTGATAAATTTCTTAAAAGAAAAAATCAGTCTGCAGTTTTTCTCCAAAGCACTGAGAGAGTCATGATACACCAAATCTACTAAGATCATGCAATTTGCTCTACTTTAGTTATACTACACTTGCAATACTTCAGGCAAGAATCACTTTGAAAATGAGGAGAGCTTAGTGTTTGTTATTTTCTACTATCATAAATAAAGGTTGCGCAGTAAGTTTGACTATATAGTGGTGAGTGCCACTAAAAAGAATCATGACACTTCTGCAACTAAATCACACTGAGCCATTTTTTGTGATAGCACAATATGATTCATTGCTATTAGGGCAGGAATTTTTCTTTTAATAATTTGGTTTTTTTGTTTACAGCTTCTCTGTAGCTTTTATTCTTCTCCTTATCCTTCTCCTGTACAGCTTATTTTTAGTTTTAAATTTGTTATTACTTCACTCCTGTTTCAGTGAACATACAGGCAGAATAGAAGTGTGGGACTCAAAGACTTGAACAGAGGTCACATTTGAAGAGTTGATGCATGTGGAAAACTGCACCTATGTGAGCTAGTGTCTACTTACAGATTTAGAACAAGTAAGCACAATTTGAGAATGTTTGTAGTTAATCAATTTGCGTCAACAAATGTTCCTTCGGAACCTCTAGTTCAGAAGTTTGTTAGGCTAAAGAGATGAGTCTGCATCTCTATTCTATGGATACACGTGTGGCTGGGAATTATGACAAACGAGTGAAACAAATGTCACTTTTTAAATCTAAAGACTTTCCACTTTGTGGCAGTCAGAGAAAGTTAACAGAAATCACCTTTTTTAGCACTTAAGAGTCATTTATAGACAGGTGGAACTACCTTTGCTCAGCTGTTTTCCTTACTTAATTCATATCAAAAGAGGATGACGGTCTGTCTTCTTGAGAGGTAGAGAGCAATGGGTCAAATGTTGTGTGACACAGAAGAGGCTTCTTACAATATCTATCTCTCAAAGCTAATGAGGAAAGAGCATACAGCAGAATCCAGGTCTTGCTTAGTCTAGTGAATAACATAGGACATGCATCCACAGACACCGGTAAAATGATGAACACTTTGGGTGGAACTTTGTAATAGCACCTGGGATACTCAGATGTTCTAAATATGCCATATTCATTAGAAATAGAGAATTATTTTAGAACAGGTATCTTTATTTAAGAAACAAGAGGAAATGTAACATTTCTGCCTACAAACCATTCTGTTTAACAAACTACAGTAAGGCTAGCCTAATTAATTCTTCCTCTCAAGCAGAGTATGCAAATCAATTTATATGTTTTTAGTTACTATTATTCTGTAGTGACCTAGTAAAGAGGAAGTTTTTACATTATATAGTTAATGTCACTTAGAGCTCCACCCTTTCTCTAGTAGGCAAGATTGCAGCAATCCCCTTGCAAATGTGCATGATTTATGAGTCAACCTTGCATTAGTGATATAGATAATTTTGGCAGCCTTTCTCTCTTTTCAACATGTAAATCACAGTCATATATTCCTGTCTCAGCTTCACCCCCTTGTATATTGTGAAATTTAACACCTCAAATTAATATTAGTATTAGAATAATATGTTAGAAGCATACGTAATGCTAATGAACTCTTTGTTTGCAAATTTGTTTTAGTATTTTGCTGTAGTTATTGACAGGCATGCAGAAGTTCTATAAACTTATAGAAATATGAAAACAAGGACAAATTAGAAAACTCTCTTGGACGAAGGACTTTCTGTCTTCCTAATGAAGCCAGGATTGCTGCAAGTAGCTGTTCACTTTGACAACAATTGCGTTAAGATCAAAGGGGATGTGAAAACCATGACAATATGACTGTATTTCATGCACCATGAAGCAGGGTTAGTGTAGATTAGACATATCATTAGTCAAGGGGATCTTTTTCCACTGAGAACTCTTGGCTGCTCAGTGTCTTTTTCTTCCCCTATCCTTTCCAAGTCAGTATCTGTTTAAGCAGAAAACAGATTTCTTCCCCCTAAGACTATGACAGAAATAGGCTACGGATTTGAGGCTATGTCCAATCAGTGGCAATATGCATAGTAATATGTGGCACAGCTTGTGTAATGAAGTTCCCAGCATGCAGCCTGGAAAGGTATCCTCAAGTGTGCAGGGTGATTTATTTCCTCTGTCAAGAGGCAGGACAGGCAGGACTTGTCCTTCCCCACAGTCCCTTCAAGAATACTCTGTCACCCCAGGAAGCTGTAATAGCTTCTCCACACTCAGGCTTTGTTATATGGCTTAGAACCCTCTTTTAGCAAAGGTTACCCTCCTGGTTCTTTTCATCATCTGCACTTGCTTTTACAAAGTTGAATTGTAAGGAAGAATAGCAGATTTGCACCTTCTATTTACATTTGACATTACATTAGCGTAGTGAATGATCAATGAGAAGGTGTGCTCACTGACTGAAGCAAAGAACTTGCCTGCAATTGGTGCAATACATCTAATTCCTGCTTTTTAATGTAATGACAGCATGCAGGAAGATCACATAATGTCTGTACTTAAGTGTGAAAAACATTCAGCCTAAACATTTTTAAAATGGCAATTTGCACAGAGGATTTATAGGACACCAGAAGTCAGTTGATGGAATTACTCAATTAATTAATTATTCCTCCCCCCTTTAACTTTAATTTGCTCATTCAATATACTAAAAAACTGTGCTCTGATTTTAGACTTACCTGCCTCAGAGACACTGCACTTGGTTTCATCCGATTTGTAAAAGTTCACTAAGTGCTATTGCAGTAGCTTTGCCTTCTGATACGAATAGTTCTAAATGTTTCTATCAGAACTCAGAAATTATTAATTACATATATTACTAAGGAGAAGATGGAGCAATTTCTAATCCTTACTCTGTGTGAAGATTTAACACTTTCTCTCTATTTGAAGTTAATTTCCCAGAGATTTCACCAGTGAGTGTTTACAATGCAGTGCAACTACAGGGGCCTGATTACAACAGGTAACACAGAAACCTCCTGCACAGACATGTAAATAGAATCATATAGACGTTTAACAAAAAGGTCTTGGTCTTGGAATTCCACTGAAGCTATTTTCAAAAATCCCTCTTTAGACTCAGTTGTACAATATCCTAACTTAAGTCATACGGATTCATGAATTTGTCTCTATAATCTCTAAACACTAGTATGGGGTGCTGCTGTCTCCTAAGATATTCCTGCCAGTCACCAGTATTTGGGGGGGTTTTAAGATATCTGGGGAAAAATGTTGTATTTATGAATTATGCAGTTTTTTTGCTAGCTTTTCAAACAGCTCATTGAGGTAGTTGTTGAGCTGCTAGCACAGTTGCTTCTATCTTCCTTTGCTACAGGACTGAAGTGCAAGCACCATTGCAATCTGTTTTTGCATCTTTGTAGTCTCAAGGGGTTCCTGGAGCTCAGTTTCAGAGGACCTCACCTTTTAGATGTATTTCAGATCCAGGGGACTTACTTTTTCAGTTTTGAATCACAGCATTTTATATGTGTTTTTGGGAAGTATGGTGACACTTTTTTTTGGTGCCACTTTTTTTTGGTGCCATTTTGAGTCCCTTTCCACCACAAAAACCTAACCATCCTTCCCCATTTCCATCTACATGACTGTACAAAGCACCAGAAATGTGCTTGTCAGCTCTCTGAATGGAATATGACATAGGCCTTTCTTGCTCAGTGAAATGTCACTGGAAAGATTAAATGTGGCCACACATGGAATGGAAGTATACAATATCAGTTGTTAGGGTGACAATTGGTACTTGCATTTTTTTAAATGATAGTTTTGTCACCGTTGACCATGCGTATAATCATTGTCACCTGTCTTGAACATAGTTCATGCCTTCCTGGAAACACAGAACAACTCCTACATCCTTGGGAAAGTAAACACCATTGCAAACAAGAGGGAAAACATAAATATTACATTAGTAGGTAACGTGAAGTTCTGAAACATTGGTTTATCCGGCTTTTATTAAAAAGACTCAAATTAAGAGAACATCATAACACATTTTTGAAAAATATCTTTGTGTGAGAAAAATATCTAGTGCAGAGTTATTCTTACATTTGACTGAATTAGTGATACTAGAGTGAGATACTGCACTCTTACAGGTGTTTTGAAATATTTGCATCCTTCACAGCAAATAAAAAGAGTCTGCTGATTCTTTTTGCCACAAGTTGGGTAAAGGAATACAGTATATGTGAAAAATTATTAGGAAGGATTTTTGTGGAACTGGGTTTGCAAAGTTCCATCCTACTGAGAAGGCTGTTTAACAGATAATTAGTTAGGGATAACTGGATTCATTTTATTGATGCTGTTCCCAGTAAGCCTAAGGGATGTAACTTTAAATGAGGATGAAACTGGGCCCTAGAAATGGGTGACATTTTTATCTAGTTCTGAACAGGCAGTTCTCACTGAAAGCAATGGACCCTGAAGAAGAGAGAGCAGCCTAAATGTTCTCCCTTAGATCAGAAATACAGAGGGACTACGACTCCTATAATTCATAAATCCTTCATGAGTTTCTCTAGGGGAATGTGGTTCCATAGAAGGTAATGAAGGGATATATCTTAAAGTCATAATCTAATTTTCAAACTCCCGTCAGCCAATTTGCAGACCTAATGAGATGCTGCAAGTCTGAAAATCTGTTGAGGATTAGGGAGAGAAATGGAATTACTCAATCTGACTGTTCTAACCCTAAACATATCTAATTTGATTTTTCTTTTAAAATTCTTACAAGATTTAAGTAAGTTAAATCACCTTAAAAAAAGAAGTTAAAAGGTATAGCCGTAATAAAAGTAGTCTTCTGAAAAGATTTTCAAAATGTTTGTTGTGAACTTCTTAGGTACAAATGCTCCAATATAATATAAATCAAACTATAAATCTGTTAGGTAAAACTTGGCTGCTGAATGCCATAGAAATTTTTTATTGTATAACAGCAAAGGATCAAAAAAATTAACCTTTCTCTTTTCGTAGGAAAGATGAAAAAGTAGTTTGCCTATACTTTTGAGGAATATTTTCCCTTCTGTTCTATGCAAAAGCCAACACAGCAACCCATTCATTTTTAAGCAAGTCAGAAATGTGCAATAACACAGACACTTTTTTGTTTGTTTTAATATTGAATTCAGAACCAAGTAGGACTTCCTCTCAGTATCAGTATCTTGACTATAAATTAAATTATTTTCCCTCTTTTTTTCACTTCAACACAAGAAAGTATGTCAAGTTAAATCCATATAATAAAGCAAGCCCTTTGTCTGCTAGGATTTTAGTACTTAGGTACTTCTAATACAGATTCAAAAGATGATAATAAAGTCAGAAATTTCCCACTGGGTGTGTAATTGAATGCTTTTAAAACTTATTTTCAGTTAATGACTCAGGCATTTTTGCTAGCAGCAATTTGGTCTCTCATCCCAAGTATAGGAAAACGTATTAGACAGTAGACTTGAGTTTCTTTTCAGTTACCTGGTAAAGCCAGCAACTTCCAGTGAATGAAATAGTATTTACTTGATGGCCTGGGTTTTGGGGAGAATATAGGAGAAAAATCCTACTTGGAAGAGGGTCCTTTAAACATGAATATGAGTAAATAGAAAATTTAGGAGCCAGGCTGATGTAGTACACTGTACAATCTGTTCACTGCATTTGGACTGCTAATTAAAAAGTGATATAGACAGTACCGTATGAATGCACCACCACCTGTTGAAGGTCTGTCAGACTTCATCTTTGCTTTCACATGTTTGAATATTCTTTAATAAGAGGTCTTAACTGAAAGCAGAATATGTCGCTATAAAAGTGGAGAACAGATATATCAGCTTAAACTTCTTACTGCATTGTGTGTCTATATGTGTCTTCCAACTCCCTAGAGAATTTTCAAGACAGCTACCCTAATTCATAAGCACAATATGTAAATTCTGAGCATGTATTTTTTCTTCTTGCTTCTGGAAAATAAGCTAGGCTGGAAAGTTAGAAATACAACACCTAAACATAAATGTGAACCTAACAATGAATTGCATATCTACCAGGACTTCTGTTGCCAACAAATACTATTTTTATGAGATATGCATTTAAAAAAAAGATAGGAAAACGTACAGATACTTTTACCAATATGCTCTCTGTGTGTCCTTCCATAAGTCATTACATGCTTTTTTTTTTCATTTTTTTCCTTCGTCTTACCTGACAGTTCTTGTTTCTGTATCACAGAAAGCCAACTTCCCCTCTTCATAGTTAATTGCACCCCTACTCCTCAGCAAGTAGGATTAATGGAAAATTTCTTGCATTAACTGGATTACATTACATTAGCTGACACTGTTAAATATAAAATATGTTTTAATAATACTGATGATTAGAAACAGTCTGGAGATTAACTTGGAAGCCTATCTAAATTTAAAAATCCCAAAACTGAAGAAACTGTAGTTTCCTTTCTAAGGTGGTAAGGTTCAGAAAACTTTTTAGAGTGGGAAAAAGAGGTGCTTGGTGGTAGTGACTCCACGTGGAAAGTGACTCCTAAGTAAGATTATGAGGTTAGAAGAAAGACGGTTTTGGATTATTTTGGCATGGTCCCCAGAAGACATTTTCCTCTCAGAAATAGCCCAGCCACTCCTGACAGATGAAAAATGGTTCAGTTCTGAAGCCTGTTGATGGGAGACATGCAATCCATGCTGCTGAGGAAATGACAGAAGTGAGAAAACCGTAAAAATTACACAATATCTCTCCAAAGATAATAGCTGTGATTCCAAAAGAGATCTCCCTGTATTTGCAGAGACTGCTTTGAGCACAAAGGATTACACTAAGTAATATATATTATCTGAGGGACTGCAGCCAGACAACATGGCAGGAGTGCATGTGTTTTTCTGCTACATTTAGTTTTTCCTCAAGGAAAGGGGAGATTGGAGGTATTTTTTATGTTCTCTCTTCCTGAGAAACTACCTCCTGGTCTCTCCATTGTCTTCTACCTCCAAAGACCACAATGAGACATCATCTAGAGCAAAGCTGGACATTTCAGGATCTGTTTCAGCCACGAGGATGTCCATGACCTCCTCCAAAGGCAACCCTTCTTGAAAGAACTGGTACGTTACAAAAGTTACTTGGGTTAGGACCCAAGATTTTATTCTAAGTTCCACCATCAAATATAACCCAAGGCTTTCTGAAGTTAGTATACAAAGTTAGTTTCAGCAGATGCTTACTTGAAAACGTAGTTTTGAGTATCACAGTATCCTGGTACCATCTATAATGTCTTAAATGTAAAAAGACTCACTGGATTGAATTACAGTAATTGTTTAGAAGCTTTGTCTAAATTAGCAGATATGAGCTTCATGTTCATTAGTTCAGTAATATCTTTCTCTTTTTATCTTCGTAAGCGATATAGTGTGGTGCAAAGCCTCCAGAGCTGTGGATAACAATCTTCTATTTTCAGACCTTTTTTTGCCACTGAGTTTCTGCATATNAGAGGTAAGTGACAAGAAATTCTTCTTTGACAATAAACAAGATGGAAGAATAGAGGGGAGAAAACCACAAGAAACCTGGCAATATAAAGTTGTGCTACAATACGCAAACATCCATGAAAGCCTACATAAAATTGTCATAGCCTGTAAGTTAGACTAGATATCTCTAAAATTCTTGCTCTTGAAGATGGAATGGATAATTAGAATCCTGGCCTATCTCAAGCTGAACAGAGAAGAATAGACTATTTCTGTCTTGAAAACTGCCTAAGCAGCTTAAAATGACAGAGAGGTAAAAGCCAGGAGTAGTTCTAATTATGCCAGGGGTTTGGTTTTAAGACTGGATGCTCCCAAAGTCAGGTGCTAAAGAACAGAAATCAAGTTCCTTTACACTTGCAATCCATAGAACAGAAGAAAGAGAGTGTCCCATAAAAAGGAAGTAAAGGAAAGATTGAGACAAAGCTGCTTGTCTTTGGTTTCTCATTTAGAAGATCCTCCTGGAAAAAAACAGCAGAGTTAGTGACATAATACCATTACAACACACTGCAGAAGCAGCTCACAGGCAATGTATCTTCAACATGAACATCATAGACATTATAGACTGTGGTAAAAGTTTGAACTTGGGAAAGCGAACAGAAGGAGGATGTTATAGACTTGGCAATTGCATTCCATGTGTACTCCACGTTGGAGATAATCTCTTCTTTGACAGAGAAAACTAGAGTCTTCTAGGTACTGGGACTGGAGAAATACTGAGAGAACTCAGATTCTAATCAAGCCGTGAAAAGTCTTGCACCAAAAAGGCAAGGAAAACCAAACTTTAAGTACATAGTGGCCATTAATCTTCTTTTTTATAGACACAAAAAAGGTAACAACAATTTTAGAATAGTAATGCCGTGAATTACATGACCTCAACGAATGATTTTTCTTGTCTATTAAGACAGTCCTTGCTAAGATTGACACATGTTGATAAGCAGTTTTCTACTTTCTATTTTCTTCTTATCTGCTCAATTATTAAACAATCTTACTGTCCAGGACTTTATTTCTAATACTTTTTACAATTGCTATTTTATTTACCTACAAAATATTGCATAAAAATAAGTTGTCTAAGGCATATGCTTGATCTCATCTGCTCTGTGCAATAGTCTTCCCAAAACTGTGTTTAGGATAACAATGCAATGTTATTTCTGCAAAGTCTGTCAATAATCAAAGGCTTATAATTTTGAGAGTGAATAGAATCACAGTAAAATGTTCCGACTTGAAAGTGCAAATGTAGGTTATTACGATCTCATGCTGCCATAATTATTAGTACTGTCTGCAAAAGTTATCTGCAATACTAAAACTACACAGGAAACAGCACAGCCTGAGGTTCTCGTACAAGATGAGATAGGAGAGATATTGTTAGTTCATTCCTGGCCCTAAACTGTTTTTTTTTCCCTAATTGTTGCTCAGAGCTACTAAAAGTACCATAGGGTACTCCTACATAGGAACTATTATGTGAGACCTTTTTCACACAGACAAAAAGCAGTGTATTTCAAACAGTCGGTGTCTGCCTCTTTGCAGCTGAAAGATTCCTGTGTGTATGTGAGATACCTGATTTTTACAAGTATGATGAACACTGAAGAGCAGTGTTTTGGGCTCTTATTCCATGCATCTGAATATAAAGACACAAAACTGATCAGTAGTACATATTATTGCATGGTGGATATACCTTGGTTATTTCTCCTTAACACTGTTTCATGTGTAGCTCTGTATGAGCTGTATACTACTTGGTAATTATATTTAGAAGCTCCAAAAATTCCATATAATCTTCATTCTGGTTTACGAAACAGAAAGTTTTATTTTATTCTATATTTTAAAAGGTAGCAATAAAGTTTTAAGTAGATCTGCAGATTCTGTTTTCACACCAGAAAAATCTACCAAAATGACTTGTGTTTTTACTGCAAAATCAAAGATTTTCACCCAATAACACCTGCATAAAATTCATGTCTTCTGTCATTGTATTGCTGGGATCCTTACATAAACTTTACAAATTTAGTATTTCCTTGGTTTTAAATTAAAATTTCAGCATGCATAATGGTATTCCGGAATATTTACTTATTATTCATATTCTAAACCTGCTGTGAAAACTTTATTAAAATAGTGTATAGAGAGGTTGCAAGTGCATTATTATATAAACTTTCTAATCTAATCTAAATTTCAATCCTCAGGATTAATTTCTTGGGGGTTTTTGGTTGTTTGTTTGGTATTTTTATTCCTCTTCATATTTCATGAAATAGTCATTAAAAAGCCCCATTCAGGTCTAATGGGAGAACTGCCCTGTAGCAGAATATTTTGTTTTGGTAGATTCTTGTTGTTCTCAATGTTTTTTTCTGAAAACAGTGCCCTTTAATTGTTTTGTGTATAAATGAAGAAAACAACTCTCAAAGACTATTTGTACGGTCATGACAGAATTCCCATTCTTGTCTTTACCATTTTATGCTAGAATATTCAGCTGTAGCAGAATCAGGATGGATCCAGTAATATACTTGACTTTGGACCATGACCTATCAGCTTGGGATACATCTGACATTTAGTCAAAGGAAACTGAATCCTCAGTGTAGGTCTCTGATATGTTTTTTTCTCATTTTGATATTAATAGAGGAAAAAATGGGTGAGTAATGTGCCAGTATTAAATTATGTAGTGTGCTCAGGACAGTCCTCATCCATGTTTATAAGTGTGTTTGTCTTGTTTGTTTCATCATGCGACTGCTAAAACATGTTTTTTGTGTTTTAGTATTATTCAGCTACTTTTAAACTTCAAGAGTGGATAAAATAATACCTTTTTTATTCCACTTTTCTGTCATTTCCCTTTTCTCTGTGACTTCTCAAAACAAACTGTCAGAGTTCAGATGACTAATATCTAATTCCCTTGGTCTTCTGAGATTCATTTAATTCAAATTCAGTAATTTGTAGAAATTGCCTTTTCTCATATCTGCCCATATCTTTCTTCTTCCTCTTATTTTTTTTTTCCTTAGATTAGTAGTTCTCTGCATAAATGTTACTGTACACCTTCTGTAAATTGTTCATCAGCTCCACAGTCTATCTAATAGCTTACGGTAATTTTTGCAGGACTAGAGAATTTGGTGCTTGGTTGTATTTAATTTTGATTCTCCATATCTTACTTTCTCAAGTGAGCAGTTGTGACTATGGTATTCTTTGTTTTGTATCTTGAACTACTGTTCTCTTCCCCAGAAAGCCTGCTTTGCAGTAAAATATTCAGAGCATATCACACTGATTTTATAAATTTTGTGTTTGTGGGCTAGTTATCAGTTGCATTCCTAAATGTTTACTACAAAGTGTGATTCCAACACAAACTAAAAGAAAAAGATGGGAATTAATAAAAAACCTCCATGTTAATAAAGTAAATGCTGAAATCCTTTGACTTAAATACCGCTCTTGGGAGAGATGAATACAGCATTACTTGACCTATTTCTCAGCAGAAACTGTCTACAGTGGCAGCCCTGTCTGGCTAAAGATCACCTGGAAAGGACAGGTAGGAGCCTGATCATCACAAGCAGCTCTTGTGTGTATGCTCCTTCCTTTAAAACATTTTATAGCCTTATATGCAGAGCATGGGAGCAAAGCATGGTCGTCCTCCCACAGCCAGGTCACCGCCCAGGACAAGGACACGGCGGGGGGTGCATAGGCGGGGCACGGGGTATGGGAGCCAAGAGGGAAACACTGAGGGAGTGGCAAAAGAACAAGGGCCAATGGCAGAACGGGGAAGGGAGAACATTCTAGAACGGGGACATATGAGGGCTAAAGGGGCAGGGAGGCCAGTGGGCCAATCAGGGGAACAGAACTGGAATACCTCAACAAAATTAAAGGAGCCGGAGAGAGGCTTCCTTGTTTGCCCTAACGGTGAGATAGCCGGGTGACTGCTTACCCTCCAGGGAATCTTTGGGGCCCCTTGATCGGGAGGCTCATTGGCTTCCACATAGCCTACCACTTTGTTTGTGACAATCTCAGCAGTTTATGTATTACCCAGTCCCTTTGGAGGAGCATGTGAAATATTTATGACTGTCAGGAAAAATTTAGAAGACATATTTTGAAAGTACCACAATATGATCTGTACAGTGGAAACTTACCATTTGCATTAGAATTGTGCAAAATATTGCACTTTAAATGAAATCACTGGTGGAGAAATTTCTATTTCTGTTGTCAAAACCTACATAGAAAAATGTTATTATGCCTCAGAGACTGTAATTTTACCAATGCCAAACAATTTACTGAAATACCATTTTTAGATATTTGCTTATTTTTTTAACTGAGGTTGATTGTTCAGGAGGTGAAAAGCACCAGACTAGAAATAAGAGTGGAAGTGGAAGAAACTGGATTTCCATCCATACAAACATTTTGTGACACCATCAGGAGCCAAGTAAGTCTCTTTGAACTACTCTGTCAAATTACCATGTTAATGAAAGGTCATGTTGTGGGGTCAAATGAATACTGTAGATTTATTTACACTTGGCAGATTTAAGATGGTTGGGACCAGCATCAACTGCTGATGCCAGGAAGACGAAAAAAGTCCTTAACCTTTTGCTTAAACTCTCCAAGCCTCCAAAACAGGTAAGTTCTGTGAAAATTGCTTCCTAAAATTTTTCCTTCCCCTTCTAACTCAGCAGCAGTACCTAGCTATTGTTTGGGAAACCAAACCCACTGCTTTTGCAGCATAGATATTTGAAATTCTGAAATTCTGTGCCCAGGAACATTTCCTGGGAGTGTCTGGTTAACAGAGGTGAGGATACTCTGCAAGACTTGTGAGTGGAGGCCAAATCTCAGCGCAGCAGGAGGCGCTGAGAACTGGGATGGAATAGGCTTGTTTTGGCGGATAAGACTTTTGTAACTGATACTCTCTTCCCAGGTAAAGTTTCGAGCTGGCCCATAAAAAATGCAGGAATAAATTTTAATTAACTATGATGACAAAACATTTAAAATTTCACATTTTAAAATCTAGTTGTTGGGGGGTTTTTGTTTCATTATGGTTTTCCCTTTTAATTCTGATGTTTGTACCTTTGCAAAGTGAAAGGATTGTATTTGAATGTCAAGATTTTTCAAGGATTTTTAGATGTAGAGAGAAAAAAAAAATCCCTACCAAATTGTTGTACCATGTAACAGAACAGGATTTATGCACCGCTGCATGTTTTTTTCATGGTTTACATTCATGTAAGTTGGGACAAAAACATGCACCCAAAATATCTTGAAAACTACTCTAAATACAGTAGCAAGTCAGGATGACTCCCACATAAATAAAAACTAAGTGCAAAATATGACAGCAGGTGTACTTTGGTGGTCAAAGAGATCCTGGCTTCTTCTTCTGCTAGACTGAAAAAAACCCAGCCTTTGTTTAATATATAGCCCAGAACAGAAAACGTTTTTCTGTAACTCCACAAATAAACAATATTTTTACACAACTTTGACAATTTAAATTCAACATGAGCGCTAGTGTCCTGGTTAGCAGCCACGACAGTTCAGACAGGGTAGCTTGTGCCCAACACAGATGTCATAAGGAAAACAGTGGGACTGATATTAACATGTCATGACAGAAAAAATAGTTTTATATGAAACAAAGCTTCACATTTTTATTGGCCATGAACAATTTATTTCAATAATGTTCAATATTGTCCTCTAGAGAAATATCTTTTGCGGTAATATTATCCCCTTTCCATCTTTTGAAGACTTTTTTTAGTGTTTATATACAGTAAATAAATATATATTTTTCCAAG
Organism: Mystacornis crossleyi; assembly: GCA_013400655.1. Taxonomy (NCBI): domain Eukaryota; kingdom Metazoa; phylum Chordata; class Aves; order Passeriformes; family Timaliidae; genus Mystacornis; species Mystacornis crossleyi. The sequence continues at coordinate 92,558 of VYZQ01007657.1, read as the reverse complement.
CTGAGACAGACCTTGAAACATAATGTATCTTTTTATAGCACTATTCACCCACTCAGAAGAAAACAATTCACAAATGTGGAGTCTAAAATACATCATAAAATTCATGCTTCTTGCAGTACCAATTTAACTCCATACATCCCTTACATTAATAGCTGTAATGTGTAGTAGTGTAATAGCACTTAGATGTAGATATGAAGGAATTTAAAATTGCAGAGTCCACAAATATGTGCACTTAATCCTAAAATAGTGGAGATAAAACAATCTGAAATGGGTCTGGGAAGTAGATATTGTTAGCCAGTGGGTGACAGGCAGACTTAGAGACACTGTCAAAATGAGAAATGTAGTATTTACAGGTCCTTACACTAGTACTAAGATGATGCTGTCTACCTCCTGCTAAGCAGCACATCAGTTTCCTCAATGAAGAGCTGGGCATTTTTATGCATCATCTTTACCGGGCCACATCCTTTCTGAAGTCACAGAAGTCTCAAGTGAAAGCATCTTCTTGTCCACCTGATTACTGATGTCCACCATGAACGGGGTTGCGCTTGCCCAGAACCTCCTCTGATCAATACCCCCACCAAAATGCTTCTGAGATGAAGTGGGAACAGAGTCATGATCCCAAGGTGTTTCCTGAAGTGTTTCCGTGAGCAGAGCCACACCAGTACACCTTTGTAAAAGCAATTACACTTTTAATTCCTACTCTTCTGATGTACATTTCCACACCTACACATTTCCATAGCTGGGTGCTTGTAACTGCCTTTTTTTCTACCAGAAAATTCAAACAAGGTTTCAATCTGTCCAAACCTTGAAATCTGTGACAGAGTATCTCAGCGTTTGCACCACATAAAAATGTTTGAGAACGAATTCCTTCCTCATATAATGAAGAAAATGTACTCAATCAAAAGAGGAAACAACTTCCAATGCTTGTCAAGCTGTCTCTGTACAGGTTCCATTTCTGAAAATATTGGCTTGTAGGAAGGAGCCTTATTCCCTTAATGAGCTGTTTATCCCCACTGGAGCAGGCAAGGTAGGAAACATTTTCTGAAGGATCAGTTCTCCATAAGCACACAGCTTATATGAACTGAAGGGGCAGCAATCTATGTACTGATGAATTCTCACTTTCTAAGGTTTTTACTGGGGTGTAACTCACAAACTGTGCTCATTTGCAGATCTTCTCTGGAACCATCATTTTTGGAGATTATGAATTATTTGAAAAACATGCTTCTTTTTTTTTTTTTTCTTTTCATCTGATCCAGCAATTCTGTCAGTGGCTAAAAGCAGAACTCTGAGCTCCAGTGTGAGAGATTCTGTATATATAAGCCTGTTTCTGACTCTACATCGGATAGTGGAAATAAAAGCAGTTGGCACCAATCCTTTCCTCTAAGGCTATACATAAGTGGTAGTTCAATTTTACTGTCCTTATCGACAAGAAATTTATAATTTATGATAAAGTATATGCTTAAACAGGATTATAAATTACGGTATAGATGTGATCTATTTGTATTTTTATTCTTTTTTTCCTCCTTTTTTTTAATGTATGAAATAAATGCCATTTGAATTTCAAGAAGAAAACAAGAATCCTGCCAGAATTCCAGGTAATCGCTAATGCACAATACATGTGCAGTCACATTAATCATAAATATTACATTACTAACAGCAACAGATCTGTCACCTGATACATGTACAACTAAAAAAAAAAAAACAAAAAAAAAAACCAAAAAAAAAACACCACAACCAAATGTTTCAGAAGTGCCTGTATTTTATCAAATATCTCAGTGGTGAGGGTATTTATTGGAATGTCTTCTCACGCCAAATTTTAACATATATAACATTTTTTCCTCCTGTATATTTGGGTAAGAGCATATATATGCTTTTATAATGAGAAAGTTCAGTGAACAGATAATTAACCTCTACATAGGTGTGCTTCATGACTATTATTTAAGAAGAATCTATCCATTCCAGGAACAGATATAAACACACTTTAAGGAAAAAATCCAAAGAAGGTATTTTTTGTTTCTATAAGAATTATTGTACGTGCATTTTTAAAGAGTGTATTTCTTAGGCACTCGCTTGATGAGGGAGCAAAAGGAACAGGCTCAGGGGAAGCATAGAGGGTTTCTATGCTAGTGAATAGCTGGTGAGGATGAAATGGCAACGATCATGTCACTCCTCATACCACCTTCATGCAGACAGAGAGAGAAACAGGATACTGGAGTGGGATGATGCCTTGCCTTGAATGTCCAGTCAAAGATTTAGTCTTTGTTTGGAGAAGCTTAAATTCGTAGTCTGCAATAAAAAGCATCAGTAATCTATTTCCAAAGAGGCTAAGTAAACATTATGAAGTGACAAATATCTTGGCAAAACCTGCAGGCATTATAGCTTTAAAAGGAGTACGATTTGTAAAATACTGAAGACGAAGAAAACAAGAATTTTATGTCCAAGAAGTATGTGTGCTGGAGTGGTCACTAAAGGAAAACATAGGGGGTTTTACTTGGATTTTTGTAATTTTTTTTAATTAAAAAAAGGAGGGTTAAGAAGAGATAAGTGCATTTCTGGGGGAAAAAAAACCACAAAAACAACAGGGACTATGAATTGCTGACAAGTTCAAACTGGGAAGAGACTCCAGTGGTGGACTTTGTGCATTGTGTTGCAGTCTTTGACCCATTTGCAATTACCCTGAATCTATGGGTCATGTTGTTAAAAGGCTGTAAATTTCCTTAGGTGATATATCTAAATACTCAGATATTTAAATACACAGAATACTGATAATGTATGCTTTCAATTGCAAAAGTCCCCACCTGTTTGGGACAAGAAATTAGTTCTAAAAATTTCACCAAGATAGGTAATTACATGCAGGGGTTTTATCATATTTGTTTTATTGCTGTATTCAGTTTAGAGGCAGCTTGGTAGCATATGGTGTCTTATAAAATTCATAGTAAGCAAGGAGTTGAAATAACCTGAACACAGTAACACACAGTCCTTGTGCCTTGAAGTCAAATGCAGGTCAGATTTTGCTCTCAGTTAAATCTGACCTAGGGTACCATTTATAAATATGGAATATGCTTTTCTACGTCAGTAGTATTAAACACATTTTTCATTTTCACTTTTTATTTTTTGCTACTGCATAGGTAAAATTATCATGGTTTAGATATACTCTGCAGCTTCATTTAACTGAAATTGAAATTGTTGTCTAAAATTTATCTGTTGAAGGGTTCAACTTCAATTCTATTTTCTATCCATTTAATGAAATAAAGAACCCCATTTGGAAAAACACCAAGTGTGTGTTTTGCCTGTCTTTATCCCAAGGACATTGCAAATCCTAGTGGGGTGTATTGAAGGTTGAAACAAAGCTTGAGAAGAACGATTGCATCTATGTACTGTTCTCTGGGCAGCTGCACCTAAAACAGATGTGGGTGCTGGGGAATCTTCTGAAATAAATGATGGGGAATCTTCTGAAATAAATTCATGCTTCTACTGCTCTTAAAGGTGTCAGGCTGAGATAAGGACCCTCAATTAGAAAACTTAAGGTATTTTTTGTTTATGGACCTGGACATCGTCTTTTCATACTGTTTAGGTGCATGAAGTACTGAAGTAAATTGCTGTCCCTAGAAAGAGGGAAGAAATGGTGGAAGGGTGCAGTCACCATCCCTGTAGGTGTTCAAAAAACCTGGATACATTTGAGGGCATGATTTAGCAGTGGACATGGTGGGAGTGCTGGGTTAATGGTTGGAGTCAATGATCTTAATAGGGCTATTCCAGCCTCGATGATTCTACAGTTGTGTGAATTTCGTGCTCTGGCTTGAATGTTTGAGAGTCGTTTTCAAAACAGCTTCACACTATATCACAACTCTGCCTGAAGTTGCCCACACTTGGATAGAGGGTGGTGCAGCTAACTTGTACATCTACATAACTCAAAGGTATTTGATACCTTCTATTTACTGAAAATATATTGTTTTGTTTTATTTCAAAATAACTGATGTCTCTCAAAAAGCTATTATTTTTCCCTGCTAAGGAAACTAAAGCAATCATTTTTGTCCTCACTATTGCAGAGTATTAAAATGCTTAGTTTCCAGAAAATTTGAGGAATTATCCAATGCACTTGGTGCCAGTTTTGCTCACTATCATCAAATACATCATTCTACAAAACACTTCACTTAAAAAGTTAAATTAACTTGATATATGTGCTTCTAACTTTTCAGATGTGATGTTTCTGAAACTCCAATTACAGCAGCAAATCAGAGAAGATGGGAATTTGTGGAGCCCATCCTGCAAAATTCAATTTTTCATTCAGAGACATTAATGATGAGCTGTGCAGTGGGAGTATCACCAATGATGTGGTGAACTGGAATACCTGACTTCCATGTGCTTCAGCAAGATCTCCATTTTTAAACAAAGTTGGGGTTTTTCTTTTTTTTTTTTTTCCCTGTAACTCTTCACTTTGCTTGGGCAAATCTTTGAAGCTTAAAAGTTCATCACATGCAGTAGGTCATAAGATGAGTGAAAGAAGACAAGGGGCTTGATTTCAAACACCAGTCCGTGGAACAACTGGCTGGGGTAGAGCAAGAGACATTCAGAAGAAAGCAGCTCAATCTCTCTGAAAAGAGCGGAAATTTTTACAAGGGAGCACTCTCTTGCAGATCTTTTAATTCTTAGGGAGAAAAAATACATGCAAAGAAATATCAGTGAAAACAAGAGTTCAGACAGCAATTTATTGTAAGTGATAGAGTTTAAAAAGTAAATCAGTAAAATCTTATCAAATGTTTCAGATTCTGTAGCTTTTATGACTATGTAACTCACCAGAAAATATAGGAAAATGAAAAATTAGACAAAAACCCCCAAACTATAAGACTAGAATTTGTTAATTGAGAAATTAAATCTCTTCATCTATCACTGAAAACAGGGGTATGCAGCATTAATCTTATTCATAGAACACAAACTTAGAAGTATCATATGAAATATTTATAGAGCAACAAATAAATGAAGAGTGGGTATGAACCCACCAACAGAACTAGGTGGCCACCACTTCTCTGGTATGCTTATTCTTGATTTTTGTCTCTCTTTGTAAGTAAACTGATTCAGGTATGGTAGACTGCAAAACAATTTGATATTGCCAAACCTGTTTTATACATTTAATCCATGTGCCAAGAAGTGAGAAGCTGGTGAACAGGTTCTTCTAAATTTCCATTCATCTTTTCTCAAGTTACTGCAACCGATGGGCCTATAATGAGCTTCTAAAGCCTCCACCATACTGATATTTGCCTGTATAACTCTAAGAGGTGAGATGTGTTTGGTCTATAAGTGTAGACAAGAGCTTGGCAAGACTATGAACACAGAATTACTCCTATCTTTGAGAATTAATATTTATTCTCAGATGTCTTTTATGTATCATTTGATACTTTTTTATGTTGTGGTGAATGTATCAGGTACACTGGTGTCGTGGGTTACCTGGTATTCTATTACCATTTTTAGCAATGTTCCCTACCTCCTCCCTTTGGGCTGTGATCTGTTAATGTGCCTGTCAATGAGTCACTGATAACTCGCTCCTGGACAATCTCCTGTTAATGGCCCCATCTGTGCCTCACCCTATCACTCCCCATCCCATTGTGAGATGGTCCGCCCAGGGGGAAGGAGCCAAGCATCCCAACCTGGATAAGGTCTGTGATTTTGCAGCAGCAGGAGGAGAGCTTCTTCCACTGGATTCCCAGGGGACAAGAGCTACGCAGCCACCACTGGACTTCTCGAGGAGGACCAGACTGTTTTTTCCTACAAGATCACCTTTTCTTCAACAGAACCACTTCAAGGAGAGCTGCAGTTGTCATCTAACTGGACTGCTACCACCACCCTGCCTGGCAGGGTGTCAGGTTGTACCCTGACTCTGTCAGCTTAAACCAGAGTTGCTGTATTATTGCTCTGTTATATATATATATATATGTGTATATATAAGTAAAGACCTGTTATTCCTATTCCCCATATCTTTTGTCTGAAAGCCCCTTAATTTCAAAAATTATAATAATTTGGAGGGAAGGGGGTTGCATTTTCCATTTCAAGGGAGGCTCCTGCCTCCCTCAACAGACACCTGTCTTTCAAACTCAGACAACTGGGCTGCAGGAGCTGTTACTGGAACTCTGCATGCAAGAACAGCTACGTCTGGATTCTTTGCCTGCATCCTTAGCAAAGACAATTTGCAGTGACACCATTGCTGATTTTGACTACCATGAAATGTTACACTTGTGCTCAAGTTTTCTCAAATTCTTATTGTTTCTGCCACATTCATCCTCTTTTTTTATTCAACAGCTTTGAAATGAGGCCCAAATAAATGATTCAACACTGGTTCATCGGTAAGATGGCATTTTGTATGTTGTTCCTATCCTGACAAACCTCCATTCACTTCTGCTGCTGCTACACATTGATTTATGTTTGTTTAGCTCATGACAACTGTCAGAGCCACAGCTTATGACTCAGTTAGGTATGTGGCACACACAGTGACCACAGCACCTGCAAATGTGCAAATATGTCAAAGCTGCTAAAAATATTTCCTTGCCTTGAGTAGAAATTTGTTGACTTTCAAAATCAGTCCTAAGAATGGGATATCAGTACAGAGACTGAAATCAAGAGAAGTAAATACATCCCAATTTCTAATTGCAGCTGATGATAACAAAGAGCTTGGTGAGTGTCCGGTTCCACTATAAAGAGGAGGCGGGAAGGATTCTTTCGATAGGTTGTTCTACGAAAAAACTAGTGCAAACACGGCAGTATTATAGCTGAAAACCGTTTGTTAAAAAAAAAAAAAAAAAAAAAAGAAAACAAAGGGGGGAGGTGGAAAGGAACAAAAGGCGGGGACAGCTTTACCACGGAACCCCGGCTATTTCTCGGCATCGAGATGGAGCGTGCGTGTTGTGGAGCGAGCTGGGCGCGATCTCCAGGCGGCGACGGCGGGCTAAAAAATGGCTGAATTGGCTTCTCACAGTGAGATTCAGACTAAGGTTTATGTCTCAGTTTGCACTGAATACAAACTTTTCCTCCATCCTCTCAGAATTATGAAATTATCTCTTTTTCCCCCTTCTTTGAGTGCATCAGAGCCACTCTCAGAAACAGCCAAAGACTGACCATAAATGTAGCTTGTATCACTTCCACCTACCTTCTCTCCATGTCACAGATTACAGAGTCTATTAACCCAGTGTACTAACTCAGAAGGTGTCGTTGGGTGTGCAGGATCCTAAGTGCTTCAGAGGCTTCTCCAGCCACTCTTAAAGCAGTCTTTGCAATCTTGCAGTATGCAAAGCTAACACATTCTTCAGAGCGGCCTAAGGACTTCTTTTAACACAAATTAATCTGTGTGTCTGTTCTGTGCAATAACAGCTTGGAAATACTAAATTCCAGAGAAGTTGCTTTTGGATCTTTGCTTCCAATACAGAGCTCAGCTACCAGTAGTGACCTACAAATACTTCTGGATCATCTTAGTACTTTAGCAAGCTGCTCTCTACAGATGACTGTTTCAAGACTAATTCTATTGCACTACGGTCTTAGTGTAAGTGTTTCCTCTAATAATAAGACAATCCAACACCTAATGCTTCTAACTCAAAGTTCTCCCCTCCTGTTCAGACAGAAGGGTTTTCAGTGCTGAAGTTCAACCATTCTGATATTTTTTTTAGGTTGCAGCGTCTCTTGCAACTTTTTCATACTGCTACAAAGCTGTTGAGTCAGTTTCTGTGCATCAATGGGAAACAAAAAAAGACAGAATGCATACCAGAAGTTTTCAGCAGTGACACCCACCAATGTGATTGCTTTCATCCAGCACGCTGAAATACGTGCACTCAGGACTACAAGAGACCAAGGTTCTGAAAAGCAAATCCACACTCTTTCATTTGTATTAGTAAGGGGATTTTTTCTTTCTTTACGTAGAAGCATAGTGAGTCAACTTTGTTTTGGAGAAATTTCTTCCTGCAACAAATCAACAGTTATGAATTTTCTGTGGGTAGAAGTAACTGGGTCTAAATATAAACTCAAATATTCATGTCTAACTGAACTTAATATAGCTGTGTTTTTGCTGTAGTTACTGGACTTGATTTCTTGTTTCTTTCAGCATTTAGAAGTAATGAAAATATGCATACTCAAGGTTAAGACTTCCATGAAAATGGCAAAAGGATTAGAACTCTGTCCTGTGATACACCTAGAGTTTGGGCAAGACTATGAACTGTATTTATTTCACTTTTGTCACAAAAGTATTTGGAGAAATCAACTGTCTTTTGGTAGTTTTGCTTTTGCTGTGATTATTATTTTGTATTTGTGTCTGAAATCCTCACCTCAGCTTGATGTACTGCAGTAAAGAAGCTATGAAAATACAAGTTCAAACTTAAGACCTTAATATAACTTTTAAATGAAATAACATCAAATAATTTATTTTTGGTTCATCAGCAAAAGTCACAGTAACATAAAAAGGAGAAATACAAGCAGAGGTGTCAATTCTCTGTCATAGCTATTTGGATTTGCATAAGTAGATGTACAGTGTGTACTTGCTTTGAGATAACTTAGGAAATACTTTAAAAAACTGCAACAAACCCACCCCAAAAGTAGCCTGTACTTGATAGAAAATTATGTATTTATTAAAGAGATTTTTTCACTTGAGATCAGCAGAATCTAAACCCAGAACTTCACTGCTGCAGATTGTACGGAGACCTACCAGTTGGTAAATTTGGGGGGTTTATAGAAACAGCTGGCAAATGAGCAGGAAAATTATGATTTTGAAAAACTATTATTTGTCACTTTTCTAATATCCCTAAGTCATAATGCAGAGCAGGAAAAGTGTAGGAATAACTTAAATATTCATATATTTCTGAGGATGAACGCAATTTACACTGGCTTCAACAAATCTTAAAGTTTTAAAATTCTATGGCACTTTGACATAATGGGAATGGGAATTTTCATGATATACACTATCTGGTCCTATTTGGTTAATTCTTGTGCTGATTATCAGTAATATGGCACTCAGGAGTATTCAAGGGATCCTTTTTCTTCTTCTTCTTCTTCTTCCTAATCAACTTAGTGAACAGCTCAAAGACCCACAACTACAATCTATGAATTGATTTTTGAACTGATTATTCTATTAAAATACTCTCTGTTGTAATTTTTTTCAAGATGTTTATCTACATACTGACAACCAAAGATATGTTGGGAATCATGATTTATTTTGCCATCTGAACAGAAAAAGCTTTTCAGTAGTTAGCACTTTACTAATTCATCAGTATCAATATAGTACCTGAACTCATGTTTTTCTATGCCAGCAGAGATAACACTACTTTTATTATTACTGTATGCTTTAGAAAGTTTTAATACTTAAGAAGGATATCTAAAGATACATACTGAAATTATTCATCATTTTAAAAGCATTTCTCTGTATAGTAGGCATGAAAATTGCAGCTAGATCTACAAAAAGGATTTTGGCAGTTGAAGTTAAATTGGAATGTGTTCCTAAATTTGCAGAGAAAATATTTCACCCTGCTACCAAAAACTATAGATGTTTTAAATCCACGGGTATCTATGATTTAAGCAAGAATTCTTCTCAAGCCGAAATAATTTGTCTTCTGCATCAGGAAAGTTTGAATTTAGTGAAGCAGAGTTTGGGTGCTAAACTGGTATCTGTTAAGTTTGACAGTAGACTCATGGATCTGCATATGGCACTCTAAGCTTCATGGCTGGTCAATCTACAAGTGAAAAGGGCCCACAAACATTTGGACTGATCCATCAAAGATGAGTGTCTGGAAACATCTCTAAAGCACATAAAGAAATGTTTTTTCCAGCTTTTGATGGCTACAGATTATTTTTCTATAGGAGTAGTTAGGACAAACGATGTTGGAGGAAAAAATCAAAGTAGAAAAGTGAAAGGATCACCTGAGGTCATTTCTATGTGTGAAAGAGTGTGCCTCCAGATGCATGTATAACTCATAAGTATCATCTCATCTGATATGACTGCAGCTTCCCCAGTTTCAACAAGAAGTATACAGGCTCTCCATTTTCCTCCTTCTTGTGTACATAATCTACTTTGCAGAGTAATTCAGACACAAGCCCTGAGCTCTCCTCAGCGCATGATGAGTATTGGTCCTGGCACATGGGATAAGGACTTACTGCAGCTTTTCCATCCCAAAATATTGTATGCATGCTTGTTACAAGTGGCTGAATGAGGTTACTGCCTTTTTGGTTGTCATAATGACTTCTTGAAATGTTTTAAAATTAATTTTGCATGTACTGTTTTCTAAAAAACTCATGTCACGTATTGGAAAGGAAGCAATAAAAAGAACACAAATGGTAATTAATAGCAAATTGTTAGTCAAATTAGAAGAATTTGGAAAAGATTCTGTCCTTTTTTTATATAATCATGTAGCTGGCCCCCTGTAACTTTGATTGCACATTTGACATTACACCATAATAGCATTCCAAGGGTCTTTTCTCAACATGCATTGAAATCTTGTTGCCATTTAAAACTAAATCCCCATAGAGTTCATTTGAAATTGGTTTACTTTGATAATGGCTTTATTAATGTGGTCTCAGTGGACTTGAAATGAGATTGTTTGACCATTGTAATGTGGTTTTCATAGGCTTGCAGTAAAATAATTTACTCATGTAATGTGGTTTCCATTAGCTTGCACTAAAATCATTTCCCTCTGGTAATGGTGTTCTCATGGATATTCACTAAAACTATTTTGTCCTCAAAATGTTAAAATGGGCATCCTTGTGGTAAAGGATTCACAGTATAGTGGCATATGTGGCTATTGCTAAATCTGCTGTGTCTGAAGCCAAGACAATACTTAGCACCACATTTTGCCTAGGTTTGTCTGCATTTCTCTTAACTGGCATTTTTATTAACTGCCTCATGATTTCCCTGGTCTTTTTCCATTCAACTTAATTAGGACATCTGTGAATCCATAAATCCCCATCTAAATATTTTTCATGTTTCAGTTGCTCCTGATTCTCAAGAAAGAGGTGCAAGGGACTTAGTCACAGCTAATTTTCCAGCAGAGGTGATTTCCAGGTCAATTGTTTGACACTCTAAGGCAATATGGGGGAGTTCTGGGCTGTTTGCAAGTGGAGCAAAATTACAGTTGCTCTGCAGGGTCTTCTTCCCCTCATAGATAACAGCAGAGAACAGCTATGTTCTTTTTTATTCATAAGGTACTTTGTGTTCCAAAATCCATAGGAGAAGAGTAGAAATGGGATATACTGTTATATTAGGTGTTCTCTCACTCTGGAAAAATTCACACTGGAAATCTCAGACGTAGTGATTTTACACCTTTCAAATTTGTACAGAGAATATGAGTGCTTATTTTTCCCTTCCCTCACTCCCAGATACTTGTCCTACCTGTCTCATAGTAATAAAGTAAATATCTTTCAGTAGTATTTTGGGAGGCTTTATCTTGTGAAAGTTAACTTCCTGCTCTGTGGAGTGACTCTATTTCTATCAAAATTAGAAGGCAAGTGAAATTATTCCCATCAATGCCAGACAACATTTGGGAGATTATGTTACTGTTCCACCCATTCTGTGGGCACAGGAGGGTTGAGGACTGTCAATCTGGCACATTTAATGAGTAACAAAATTCACACAACATTTAAAAATAAAAAGTAGTGTAATGTTTCACAGTGAACTAAGCTTTTCAAAATAAGGCCAGCACAGTTTAAATTTTAATTAAAAGTGGGTTAAGCAGGATGCCTAGAATTCCAGTGATACTGGGAACTTCTGATCCATCCCTAAATACTGTCGTTCACAGTCCAGTAGGATCCAAACTGTCTGGAAGAAAGTTGTCTGTTGACCCAGATCATCATATTTACATGTCTTTTGTTTATGAGTGAGAAATAAAAGTCTCAGTCCTGAAATTAGTATTACAGACTCATTATTATAAGTAAGATATTGTCTCGTTTAAAGAAAAGATCTGCAAGTACAACAGGCTTATTACAGAGGTTTTCCACGGGACAGTGTTTCTCTTACAGATTTGATCCAAATAAGCATCGGGTTACTGTGTAACTAGAAAAAGCTGACTCATTTATTTCTTTTTATATGCATAAATCTGTCACTAAAGAAAGGAGAAAAGGCTGAGTTTAGAAGCTGAAGGTCTGGGGAGAGAAATCTTCTTTGCTGTTAAGAAGATTTCTGTAAATCTCCATTAAAAACTGGAATATGGTGTCTAGATGTCTGAACTACTGATGGCACTTTTAACAATTGTAATGTAAATGATACTGGACTTGGTTTTGATTGCACTTAGAGTATTTCCTTGTTGGTGGAAAGATGAAAAGGAGTAGGCAGGGCCTTCTTGGAATTAAATGCACAGAGAACTTAAGTTTTGACAAATATGAAGTTCAATACTGGTTACAGTATTAAGTTAATGATTTTTTTAAATGAATGTTTTACTAATAAGTCAATCTTGCACTCACAACCAGTAGAGCACAATTTTAGGTGGGTAGATGAAAATAGGTTTCCTGTCCCTTTATACTCATGTGATGGGAAAACATTTCAGTGATATTGCAGATCTGTTTAGAAGAAACTTAAGTGAGCTGCTTAAAGCTTCATTACCATTCCAAGTAAATGAACAAGAGAGTGGGAGGAGTCTTATGCCTATGGCAGGGTGTGGGGGGTGATTTGTGTTGTTAACTGTGATAAAGGATCCTCTTTCAAGTTTCTGATAATGCAGAACATCCTGGATTGCTGAGGATATGTAACAGCACAGCAGACAAAGCTTGATGAACTGCTGGGGATAACTAAGGGCAGAGAGCTTAAATGGTAGAGATGATTGTCCAGCTTTTAAGGCCAGAGCACATTAAGTAAGTTAATGTGGCTATCTAAGGACACTGAGCATGCTCAGTAAGTGGTGTTAGATTTTTAAGGACTCAGAGCATGCTTTTGTGCGCAGCTCCTTATGCCACATAATCCCTAAAGATGCCATTTTATGCCATCTGGCTTTTGTTGTTGTTCCCAGTCAGCACTTCTAGATTGTTTTGTGGGTTTTTTTCCACTGTGAAACATATTTCCCTTTAATTTAAGAGATTTTTTTTTTGTTCAAAGCTTATCCTGCATACTAATAAATCAAACCATATTTCAAGTATTCCTTTCTTGTATTTTATCTGTGTCCAAAGATCTAATTACTTAGTGCCATTAGTCACTTTTTCCCTTTTTCTCTTTTCCTTTCACTGTCTTAAATCGTAGCTTCTACTGATGTCCAAGCATCACTGACACCAGAGGACGCTGTACATGTTACATATATCTGCCATGGCAACGGAGTCCATCATTCTCCTCTTGTCATTTTATTTCAGAATTCCTGGTTTTGTTTGCTCACCCATTTCCATGAGTGTGTGTGATGTATCCTATCTGCTGGAGCCCAGCAATGGTGGTGATCTGATCCAGAAAGAAGGAGGCACATGGCCAGACACCTCTCTTGAGGCTGATAGTCAGTGGATATAGGATAACACAAAATTGTAGATTTCTATTTTGGTGCCTAAACCAAAATGCAGTGATGTTGCTGAAGCCACATCATTTCCATTTTACTCTGATTTTTATCATTTTGCTGTATCCTAGCAAAACCCACAGTCCAAAGTTGAGGCCTTTAAATGCTGAAAGAAGACAAAAATTAAAATTTATCATAAGTACTTAGCTCTTTCAAAGTATCTCATGTGTATTCCATATGTTATTTTGGGGCTTGTGTATTTAAGCCAGGGACACAAGGAACAACCAGAATCTCACAGAGACTATGCCTTTGGGTGCTGCTCATCATGTAATGCAATTGCTCATAAAAGCATGATTGATAAATAAAGCATTATTAAGCATTATTAATTGACTTAATTTTCATGCTTGGTTAGTTTTCCCAGACATGAACAAAAAACCCCCACATATAAAATCGCGAGAATACAAGTGGATGTGAAGCGGGTCTGTACCACAAAGGAGATGAGTGGGAGAAAGAGATTCGATTTTTCCCTGTACTAGGACTTGCTGGAGTGTAAGGAGGGTGAAGAGGACACTCAGTGTGAATGTGGTGATGAGGTTCTCTGACCCGTTTGTTTGTTTTTTGTTTTTTTTTTTATTAATTCAAATCCACTAATTCAGGCAGTTCCTGAGTAAATTCACAAAATATATTTTATTTAAGCATGTATATAACAAAGAAGAAAGCCTAACTTATACATTTACTCCCTGCTCCCACGGAAGGTGACATCACACACCTTTGTCCTCAGGCAAGAGGAAAATGGGAGCAGAGAATGTTCCCTGTGATCACCTGCAAGGCCTCAGGGGCAGAAGTAGTTAAGCAGACCATCAGCACAAGTCAGCAAGTACAGAGGACGGTAGCAGACAGCTTCTGGAGGAGGTGGAAGGCTTTGACTGATGGCTATCAGAAAAGACCGTGCTCACTCATGCTCAGTTTTGGATACACAGATGCTTGAGACTGCTATAAACTATCACCAACTGGTTCCACTTTGCTTTCATTTCTATGTATTCCTGTTATATGCCATTTTTTGGCCATCTAAATATTGAAGTGGTTCTTCTAGGAATCAGAATATTTCCCTGTCTTGACACACAATCCCTAGGTCATAAAATCATAGGATCATATAATGGACGGGTTGGAAGGGACTTCTTTAAAGATCATTTTATTCCAACCCTGTGCCATGCACAGGGACACCTTTCACTAGACCAGCTTGCTCAGAGCTCCATCCAGCCTGATCTCGAACACTTCCAGAGGTGGGGCAGCCACAGCTTCTCTGGGCAACAGGCTCCAGTGCAATGCTACATACACAGAACGATAGATATTAGATATAGCCATATCCTGTGCTATTCCATTGAGTTTTTCTTATAGGGAGGGGCTTTGTTGCTGGGGTTTCTGGCAGCCTTCTGAAATCCGAAATCTGGGTTAGTTTAAGAATTTCCAGGATGCTGGAAAACATTGGCCTGAGGTCCTTCTCAGAAATTGCTGTAGCAACCCACACCTCTCTGTGAGACAGTCTGAAGATAAATTCCTTTACAGCAGCAATTTCAAATGTATTCATCAGTTAATGTATAGATCTGTGCCATTCAAGAACAAGTAACCCAGATTTTGTGTATTACTCACATATAAAGAATGCAAAAGTGGATGATCTGCTGATCTGAAATTATTTCACAGAGCACAGTTTTAATTATATAATAAAGTTCAGAAAGCTGTGAGTTTCTTGGCAACATTTTTGCAAACAGAAACAGAAATTAGGCCTAGATTTTCAACTCTAGTGGGACTCTAAAACTAGGGTCCTATATTCGTACGTAGGTATCTGTTTTAAAAAAAATTTGCTTTTCGATTTGCTGTGCACCCAGTATCTCACTTTGATTTGTATTCCAGAAAATCAAGGTCAAAACCAAGCCTGACTTTCTTTCATCTTTTGCAGAGCATTTATTACAACAGATGCACCATTGCCTCTTGAGGTGTTAGCCCTCTGTAGGACAAAGTTTCATCATTTAAATCCGCTTTTTAGTCCTCTTGACAAAATTTTATATATACACACACATGCAGACGCGCACACACACATTTATTTATATATTTGTTTATTTATTTATGCACACCTAGCTAATAGACAATTATGTGTCATTTACTTTTGAAGTTGACTTGTGCTATATGGGATAACAAGACTAGGGATCACACCATTAAAGTATTTTGGAAGTGTTGCAATAAAAGCTGAAGAAAAAGCAGTC
Organism: Mystacornis crossleyi; assembly: GCA_013400655.1. Lineage (NCBI taxonomy): Eukaryota > Metazoa > Chordata > Aves > Passeriformes > Timaliidae > Mystacornis > Mystacornis crossleyi. The sequence continues at coordinate 76,870 of VYZQ01007657.1, read as the reverse complement.
TGAATTTCTAAGTGTTGCTGACCTTTGGTGTGTAGGTGAGACCTTATTTACAGCTGCTGTCCTGCCTGGGCTGCCTGTGAGGTGTGTTGGAGAGGACGAAGTTCAGATGCATTTGCTTTCAGTTACTGCCTGAGAGGAGGGGAAAGGAAGGAGAAGTTGTATATAATGCTTCAAGGCTTAAGTTAATGTAAAATAAATCAAACCTGAAATGGTATTTTAAAAGAGAAATCTGGCAATAACAGAGATGGGAAGGTGCTGGGCCTGGAAACATATTTGTCTTTTTTAAATGATCACTTTCAAGGATCTCTGATTTCCAGCCCAGTTTGCATCAGAAGGGATCAATTTTTTTCCCCGTTTCCCTGTTCTACTTTTGTGCTGGTATTGTCTGAATCCCAGAGTGAACAGCAATACATCATCCTGCTTCAACATCTGCTAGAGCCCCCTCTCTTTCTAATCTGCCCAGATCCCCAAAGCCTTTCCCACCTGCTATAGCACCAAATGCTCATTATAGCACAGAGCTACGCCCTTCACTGTCCTTTCTCCCTGACTCTCAAGGTTAACATGGCACAATGACTATTATTAAATGGAGGCTTTAATAATGTAAAGGCAGCCCAAGCTGAGGAAGGGGGTGGGGGTGCAGAAAGGGAGCTGGGAGGAATTGGGTAGCATGCCAGTTTTGCTGGCAACAAAGATCTGCAAGAAAGCTGTGGCCAATTTTCCAGTCGAAACATGACTCACTGCACAGAGATGCACCCAAAATAAATAGCTTCCCTGTTCTGCTCCCAGCAGAAGCAGGAACCTCACCCTGCTGTGGTTTTGTGTCAGGGTACTGTGGGTACCACTCCAAGCTGCTTGGTGGAGCAGCACAGATAAAAATGGCAATTTTGAAGGAGATGGTGCCTCTGGGGGTTTTGTTTTCCTCTTGCCAAACTGAAAATCATAAGCAATTGGAAGACCTTTCTCTCTCCTCTTATTTTTTTCCACATCCCCCCAAGCTGCAAACTATCAACCTGCCCATTCTGTTTGCATCATCAGATCCATCGTAAGTGTTGTGCTTGGCACGGATGCATATGGGTTGTGGGAGGAGAAGTGAGTGAGCAGCAAGGGAGGCTCACATGCATTCCTGTGACCAGGGCTTGATTCTGTGGTGCAAGGTGACTGCTGTGTTGGAGAATGGGGACTCAGCATGAACGCTGCATTCCCTTGCTTTGCTTGTGTTCTGTCTTAAGGTAACTTCAGTGATGTGATATGCTGGGAGGTTTGCATGGTTTTGGTCTTTTATTGACATGTCCATAAGTAAATTAAGAGGAACCTTCTTTGGTGGTGTCTTTTGGCCCTTGTAGTCCAAGGAATTGGACTGTGTCTTATCATAAGGACTTCAGATGCAATTTGTGACATCTGAGGTGACTGTACATTTCTGCATTCATCTCTAAGGCACAATCTTGGTAACCATTGCCATCCCACATTATGCATGTCCATTCCTTAATAGATGACTACATTGGCCTTCCCTCATTGCCTAAACCACGCATCACATTATAACACGTTGAGCAGAGCAAGGTTTTGGAACCAGCAGACCCAGCACTGAGGAGCTGGGTTATGTCTGGGCATGTGCAGTGGCAGACAGAGGGACTTGGAAAGGATAGGGAGAAGAGGATGGCTTGTGTTAGTGTTCGCTGTTGCTGTCATATGTTAGGCATCGCTGTTGGATGGCAACTTTCCTGGTCTCTGGATAGATGGAAACATGCTACGTATCCTCTTGGCAACTGAGCTTTTGAGCCCGTGGTTCTTTTAAAAAGCCACTAAAGGTAACAACCTCTTGGAATTAAGAACTTCATTCATTCACTTACTTGCTCATTTAAACTGAACAGGAACAGTTTCTTAACAAATGACTTAAAAAATCCATTTTTAGCTGGACCTTATGTAAATAAAGCTGCACTGAATGCAAATACACAGAAAAAATCATACGGGAAGGGGGCAAAACACAGTGAGTTTAATGGATTTTTTTCAAAGAAATGTCAACAACTCATGCTTTCAGCTTACTGCACTGAAATTCATCAAAGGTGGGATTATAGTTATCTGAAAATAGCATCTGAGCAGTGTTCTTTAGATGAAACTTAAAGCATGCTGGCTATACATTTAGCTCAAAATATATTATCCAGCTAGAGCTGTTTAGCCTCTGAATCCCATATCCAGGCATCCAAGGATAAGCTTTAAAATAAAAACTACAAAAAAAAAAAAA
>VYZQ01007657.1:37763-53993 GCA_013400655.1 Mystacornis crossleyi | reverse complement strand
TAGAAAGCATTTCTGCTAGAATTCTTGAAAGGTGTTACACAGTTTAAAGAACCCCATTTTTCTGTTTACTAATGTTTGTTGTGAAATGGAACAGAAAGAGAGGAATGAAAAAATACCAAGAACAACTATATTATGCATGTAGCATTTATTTGAGGTTTGAAGAGAACATGACATTCTGCTGTATACCTAACTCTGAATTTATTTAGAATGGACTTAGTCCTCCCTTTTATCTGTTTTAGAAAACATTAATTTATCTTGGTGTCTGAAATTTGCTTCTTGCAATCACAAATATCAAATCGGTCCTTCCTGGAATTCCACTGGCATTAGTGAAGTTCCCCCAGGCCTGAATATAGCTCTCTACCCCAGTCCAGCTTAGGCATGATCCCTCCATGTGCTAGAACAAGGGCAGCCTTAGCTGTTCCCATAGCACTCCAGAAATATAGATCAACAGCCCTATTGTTACTGGGTGAAAAAAAAAAAAAAAAAAACCAAACCAAAGAAAAAGTTCTAGTGCATAGTACAGAGGGAAGGGAAATCAGAGAGCTAAAGTGAGAGTGAGATAAATGTTACCTCTTATGGAAGATATCACTGGATTATTTAATTTGGGGGGTGTTTTTCTGTGTGTCCTACAAATCCTGCTTCCTCATGTAAGCTGAAGGGAACTTGAGGATTGCAGTGATGCCGAAACAAAGGTGAGCTGACAGACCTCTCATCGTGAATAATACTAATTTCATACAGAGCCACCTTAAGAGAGTGTGGCCAACAGGTTGATTGCAGAGTACTCTGTCTGGTTTTGTGTCCTAAGTTCAAGAAGACTGTGGAGAAGCTGTAGTGCTCCAGTGTGAGGACTCCAAAAAGAGCCATCACGCATGAGGAAAAGCTAGGGAGTCTGAGTTTGGTTGGGCTGGGAAAGAGGAGGCAAATGGACAGTATAACAACAGCTGGTGAATATGTGAAGAGCTGTTACAAGGACAGCGTAGCCAAACTCTTCTAGGTACTGCAAGGCTATATAAGAGAGGGCAATGGCCACAGGTTGTGAGTCAGAGGCTTCATACTGGACATTAGGAAAACTTCTTTACCAGGAAGTAAGTGCAGGCTAGCAGTGACCCAGAGAGGCTGAGGAATCCTTGTTCTCGGAGGTTTTCAAAACTCAGGCAAGTCCATCCCTGACCTGATCTTGTTAGCAATATTTCCCTGTCAGTGGGAGGCTGGGTGACCATACAACTAACATTTCTATGACTCTCTTTGTATAAAAAAGTAAAAAAAGAAAAAAAATTAATCATATCATAGCTCAGATTAATTTAATTTACTATCTCAGAGCATTGAAGAGTCCCTTGGCTTTATTCCTAAGCGCTAGTTAAGATGTAAACAAACTAGTATGATCTGAAGCTATAGTTTGTGATCTCTATTCATCAGAAGAAATGAAGTTCTGGATTTAGCACACTTTCCACTGAAAATACTAAGATATCATTTGTTTTAGTGGTTTACTGATGCCTTGTAAGAATATCGGGAAGCAAAGGTTGCTTATTTTCTGTGCGATTGAACATGGAATAGAGCACAATATGCCATATTTTACTTCAGATAGTCACTTCAGTAAGTGCCATGCAAGTGCAGTCAGCAAAAAGTAAAGTAGGAGTTGCTCTCTCCCAGCATTTCCTTCCTGAGCAGGAAAGTTATTCAGGTCTATTTCTTGAGGCAACAGTTTTTCACATATAATTCCTTCTTTCATAACTATTTCATACCCATTCAGAAATGGATTCCATAAAAAGCCTTTGACTGTGGAAAGAAGTTCAGAAATCTTTCAATTTGCTACAGAAATAAATTAAGAAAGTCACAAACTAGGATCATAAAAATCCTATTGCCTCTTTCACGTGTCTGTTTTGCCTTCATCAAGAGCAGAGACCGATTGTGAGAAAAGCCTGAGAGATCATAATTGAGGGGTAAAATATATATTTTTGTGTTTGTCACGATACAGTAAGTAATATTCTCCAGAAACTACACTATATGGAAGTAGTTCGGGAATCATCATAGAGGGCAAGGCAGGGAGGGATAGGTCATCTCCTACCCTAGAGAAGAAAATATGTTTCAGCTCCAGAGCTATTTTTGTAACCATTTGCTCTATAAATAGCATCACAAACAACAGTCTGAATAGATTCTTGCTTATGGTACCTCTGGAAAGTCTTTGCCAGTGACCGGGTGGGGGACTGTACAGGCACTGCAATAGCAGAGTCGAGGTGCCCAGACAGCTTACTCTATCATATTGGTGTGATGTGCCATGGCAGATGAAAAATATGAAGTATGATGGACACTGAAAGATCAAATATAAGCTCAACTATTCTCATTCCCCTGGCAACAGAGTGAGCATTCTTGCCCATGAATACTTCCCCAGAACCTTTTCACAGCCAAGATCATAAATGGAATGAATGCCCATATAGGCTGGAAAGATATGACCTCTCTTGTTTACATAGAAGGAAAAAAAAAAAAAAGAGAGAGACAGAGAGAAGCTTGTTAAATGGCCTTTTCCTTTTCTTTCTCAAAGCCTTCGTTTGTAATTATAGAGAGTGACATGTCAGTTTCACTGTCTTTAACCGAATTTCTAGCATTTAAGGGAAGTGTTCCAAGGCTAGTTCTTTATTCTGTTTAAGGGTTGACTCAAAGTTTTTACATGCTTTTTGCCAGTTTGCAAATGTGGGGAAGCAGAGAGCAATCAAATGACAAAGCTTGAAAACCTTTAAAGGAGTCAGAATATTATTAAACAAATGAAAATACCACATTTGTCCAAGAAACAAGTTGTGTAAATACATGAATCTCAGCTCTTTTGTTAAGAACCTAAGTGCTTGGGGGTTTGAATCTGGCTATTGTCAGTACTGTTGTAAAACTACTTCAAGATACATCCACATACATGCGGGTAAGGATAATCCACAACATGCTTTTCCATTTTTACCTTTGTTCCTTTGTTTTTTAAATCTCTCAAAGTCGTAGCTACTGTTGTATTGTGTTAACCCCCACATTGCATAATACACATGTATGCGATCATCAGTGTTTGTCCAAAACAGTAGTCATTGTGAATGAAAATTTTTTCTTGTCTTTTAAAATTTGATGGGTTTTCTCTGAAATAACAGGCATTTTGAAGAGTAACAACACTGACATCACAAAACCACTGACTTACCAGTTATTGTATCCTAATGTTTTTTATTGCACTGGAATTTTTCTTAATTTTTTTCCCTCTTGTGCTAAGAAATATTAGTGGCAGTATCCTTTCCCAGTGAAAATATATTTTCCTGTGTCATTTTCCAGGTAAAATTTCAAAATTCCTGCCCATACATAAAGCTCTGTCTGTGCCTTTTTCAAAGAGATTTCTTTACACTGAAAAGTCCAAGACAAAATCATCATGAAGGTTGTTCTGGAGCAATAAGAGTAACCACAACTCCAACCCAGGCAGAAAGAGATAGTGATGATACTCAAGGTGGACCATGCTTGGAAGAGCTGTGTTCATTTCACACCTCCATTATAGCCAGCTTCCATAACCTTGGGCAAGAAACAACTAGTAAAATGAAGTTGGTCTAAATGAAAGGTGGAAACTACCACAGTGAATCAGGTGCTTTTGGGTACCTAGGAGTAGGATGGGTACCTAGGAGTTCTCCCAAATGAGCATGTCAAGTAGAGAAACTTTGGAGAGATGGACTAGTTCTTTCTGGAATACGAGTAGGTGGTGGTCTTTCATTAAAATCTTCGTTCTAATCCTTCTCCTCAAAATACATGGTAGACCCAGACCTTTCTTGCAAAATATGTTGTACTGGTTTGAAAGCAAAACCAGTGAGAGGCTCCAAGTCAGAAATACAATTTAATAGAATGGAAAAAGAAAAAAATGCGATAGTACAAAAGAAACTACTGACAGAATCAGAATACAACCTGACACCCTGTTAGTGGGGGTGGTGGTAGCAGTCCAGATGAAGTGGGCTTGTTGAAAGCAGTGATCTCGCAGAGAGGTCTAGTAGCTCTTGTCCTCTGGAAGTCCAGTGTGTAAGGGCTCCTTGTGCCCCTCCAAACTCCAGGTTATATCCAGGTGGGAATGCTTGGCTCCTCCCCCCTGGGCGGAGCATCTCACAATGGGCTGGTGTTATTCTATGAGTCAAGTGGTGGGTCCTTGATTGCCCATTAAACAGAGATAGCTGCCGGAGGGAGTTATCTCTGAGTCATGGAGCACAGCCTTGATGGGCCATTACCAGGAGATAGCGCAGGGGGAGGAGGCAAAGATAACACTTGCCCCACCTGGTTTCAACAGCCCCTGAAGATGGTAATAGAATACATGTTTTTGGGCACATCTTACATTGCAACCTAGGACATATGTCCAGAGAAGTAGAAAATCTATAATTTAAAAAAAAAAATTTATTACTTTTCCCCCAGTTCATGTAGGTGAATGTTCTTACCACTAACATACTGAGAAAATCAGATTTTTTAATCTACCTTTTAATTGGATAGGACAATGAAAGATAACCAGACAAAATCCAAACAGTTTTCTTGTTGAGGCATGAGTTGGATCTTCAGCTGCTGAATAATGTGATGAATTGGGCAGTTGTGAAAACGCCCAGATTTTACTGGCAGAAAAGATTATATTCTCTGTGACTTGCCTGAAGATGAGTGAGAGGTTTGCAAATCTAAGATGTGATGTTAAGAATTGGATGATTGAATCATTTTTACTGCCCTTTGTGTATTTGCTTCTTTTAGTTACTCAGTGCTTCAGGAGTCATAGAATCACAGAATCATTTAGGTTGGAAAAGACCTCTAAGATCACTGAGTCCAACCTTTGACCAGAATTCCATGTCTGCAAAACCAGCACACAAGAAGTTCCCATGCTATAGTGAATCATAAGGAAAATGGACTTTGGGTGTTATAGCTTTGAGCTGCAGAAGGTCCTATAACAAGGAGTTTTGGGAACACAATGCAGAAGTATATCACATCAGATGATTGCAGAGTTAGGAACTGTAGTGAATTCATAACCTCTGCTGGTACAAAAGCACAACCTACTTTTCTTCACTACTTCCCTCTGTGCTGCTGGGTGTATTAATCTTCAAAATAACTTCTTCCTAAACCTAGCCCTTTGAATATCATAACCCTCATTTCTTCAACCCCTGGTCTGTTTATTGCAGGTACAATAATTATCTGCAATTACTGCTTAACTCAAGCCATCCGTAGTAAACACTCTTGATACTCTGGACAAGAATGTATCAGTAAAACAGCAGCTACACAATTTAAAAAAAAATAAGTTATAGTACAAAAATATCAGATTGCCTACATATTTTTCCTTTGGCTTTCTTTGGTTTGGATGTAGCTTTGAAAGCTGAAACCAAACAACAGGTGCAATAAATTTTGGGTCTCATTTTTGCAAGGAGGGACACACTTTTTTTCTTCCTAAACTGAAGACCACTTATAACTCTGGAAAGGTGACAGTATGAGCTAGTGCCACACAAGGCCTGTTGATCTTTCCTCAAAAACCTTTCCTTGGAACTCTCCTGGTGACCCATAGTGAACTTAACTTCAGGATGAGGGAGGTGATAGGAAATCAGCATTTGTGCCAACTGCCTTTTTTTACTATGACTTGCTTGTCACAGGAACAAAGATCATCTGGAGGGGGGCTAAGAAGCTACACAGAAGCAGAAGAAAAAAACCACAACTCTAAAAATAGAAGAGACAATCAATAACTTAACATAGCCCCAGTACATCACACTGTAAAATGAGTAAATGAAAGCTCTTTCAATTTTGCCACTTGCTGCTACTAGTGGGTGTCATCTCCCACCATACCTCTATCTTCACAAATGAGTTTAGCACCAAGAAATGATGTAGTTATGTGGGAGTGACAAATATCAAGCAGTCAATATGCCTGAATAGCCTGGGCTCAGATGGGTCTGCTTCTGTCGGGACACCCTTATGGTGAAGGAAAGTGTACACAGAAAGCTTTATTACAGCTGTATGCATACATGTCCCTGCAGAGTGTAAAGAAATTGAGAGTTCCAAGCAGGAGCTGACTTATCTGATTGACATTTTTTTCATCCTTTGGATTCCTCTACATGATCCTGCCAGCAAGCTAAATCTCTTGGCAGCATTTTTCAATGCAACCAAGAGCTCCAGCATCCAGCTACCTCTGGACTCCCTTTCAGTGTAAGGAAACCTAAAGCTTCTCCCTGTTTATGTAATGACATTGCACAACTCAGGGTATTTGCAACATCATTCAATTAACCATTTTAGGGAGGAAGGAAACTGACAACTGATTGAAATAAATCTGTTTTCAGCGAGCAATGTTTCCTGTTTAACATGCTATTAGAAAACCATTAAAAAAGGCACAAAAAGAATCAGAGACTTTTTTTTTAAACAAGTGTTACTTTCTTAGCAATTAGAACTTTCTTAGACATCCAAGTTATTACAGAAAGATAAGATATAAAATAAGTTCAAGATGAGTGACTTCATTGTTCACAATTCTCTTTACTCCTCCTTCCTCTGATTCTATACTTGCCAGAGTTTTCTACTCTCTAATATAATTAATAATGATGCAAGGAGTTTTTGAAATGTCAGTGATATTTGTAGAACTGGGACTTTTACAGTAAGCTGAGAAAGCTACTATGTTTGTGCTTTGAAAGTAGGTGACACAGGAAAATGAGGCATCTTGCTTTTGACAGGATGACTGTAAAAACCTATTGAAACACAGCACGGCTTAAGAAAAGGGCTGTATTAGAGACTTCACATGAAATTTTACCACAGGAAAATGCGTGTCCAACCCCTTATATATAAAGAAGAAAGAACTCAATCACACTGCAAAATGCCATTAAATCTGCTGAAAAGACAAATGCCCAGTGTATTAGCAATGAAGCCTTCTTAATTACAATGCTGAAAATGCTCTACTTCAGTTGAAACAACACAAATTGGTTTCTCCTGATTACAATTATGTGATGAATACATCTGAGGAAAAAGTCAATCAGACTAGATGCTTGTCAGCCTGCTAAAAACTCACAGTTTCACCAGGAAAGAAACTCTAATGCAGCCAAAAATGAGAACCTGTGTCTCAGAAGCTCAGAAGCTGTATTGCACTGGTCATGAGAGAGTCATGGATATCTGAATATGACCATGATGTGGTCTTTTATTCAAGGTGGATTTATAGAAATTTTTTACATTATTGTAAGTATAATTTGAAGAAAATGGTCTTGAATTTTGTAGCTATGCTTCTTCAGCATGTTGGTTGTAATACATTCTGCATAAATATCCAGAATACAAAAACTCAGTTACATGATAGTTTCATTTTAGAAACAGATTATTTTCCAGTGACTTATTGAGCTGTTTTTTGTCCCATAGATATAGGAATTTCAAAGGTTTTAATGGGGAATGCCAAAAATACAGAAAAGAGTCAGTATACAAAATCTAAGTAAGTGTGAAAAAGGTATAAATATGGTAATTATTTTTCCCCTGGCATATTAGTTTCACTTCATTATTTGAACAATATAAAGACTGTTTTATTCAGGCATAAGCAATATGATGGCAAGGTCATCTGAATAAGAATGACAGTGCAATGTTACTCATTATAAGAAAGGTTAAATTAGCTAACTTTTTCCAATATGAGATTTCAATATATGTTTTCTACATTTGACCAGTGAAGGCAATTCTCCTGCAGGAATTTTTAAAGAAGTTCAGATTGCCTTTATTCAAAAAGCTGAGAGACAAGAACTGACAAATGTAGGCATTTGAGTCACACTAAAGTCATAGAATTAACTACAGGATTAAACAGATATGTATGTTTAATTAGTGGGACTATATAGTCTAGGCAGACAAGGCAGATATATTGGCATGATGCAACCCATAAAAACAATGTTATTTCGGCAGAATATGTCATTTCACTTGTTGATACAGGAATAGTAGAGTTATTTAAATTAGAAATAGGAGTAGGAATTAGAAAGAGAGATACTTGGAATAAAAATACTGGAAGGGCAAAGCAAGCAGAGGAAAAGAATAGGAAGTTAGTTATAGGATAAGTTTGAAGTGAAGAAGCCTTGGGATAAAAATACTGGAGTGTTAAAAGATATTTTTTAGTGCATTATTTGAATAGTATAATTATGCAAGTTAAAAAGAAGTGACATTGTTTTGTTTCAAATTTCACATTATGTAATATTATATATCATCATGCAGTGGTCTGTGGAAGTACTAGGGTGGTATTGAAGCACAAGCAATTTTTTAATTCATGGAATGAAAAACAGGAAAACCAGAATTTGGGGATACCTGCATATTTTCAAAATTAAATATATCAGGTTTTTGCTTTGAACTTCCATAAAAAGTAGCTAAATTGCATTTTAAGTGACTTTAAATTTAAAAATAGATGATGCAGCCTGATGGCCAAATGATGTGTTTTGTTCAACCTAGGCAAAATATTTTCTTCTATATTTTATTTAATTTGATGCAGAAAAGTGAACTTAAACAAAATCCTGCCAAAATTAAAACATTTCCAAAAAAAAAAAAATTCCCCTTCCTGAACCTCAAAAGCCAAATATTTATGCAGATTATTATTTATTATTATTTATGCAAATATTTATCTCTCTGATTGTCCAGAATTCCCATTGTACTGGTTTGTCACGGCCTGGTTTTGGGTAGCAGGGGGCCACAAAGACGGCTCCTGTGAGAAGCTGCTGGGAGCTCCCCACCATGTCCTGCAGAGCCAGTGGCTGATGGCTCTGAAGATGGACATGCTGCTGGCCAGAACTGGGCCAATGAGAGAGGCCGGTAACACCTCTGTGATGACATATTTAAGAAGAAAATCAACACAAAGTCAGGNTTACTTAGCAACAAAGGTTGAGCCTGTTTGACCCTTGAAATATTTCTCCTGCTCTCCTTATCTCACCCATGAAGCCTCCGTTAACCCTTTCCTCTCTTCCCTCCTTTTGCCCAGCTGTGGTAGGGGCGGGTGAGCGAGCGACTCTTGTGGGTGCCTGGCGTTGGGCCAGTGTCAAACCACGACACCATTCTTGACTGCTTCTGCAGCTGCTGCTACTGAATGAAGTCACATTACACGACATTGTGCTGATAAGTGTTTCATTCACAAACAGGAAGAAGATCTAGCCTTGTAAGGGCAAAATACACAAGTCTAGTTCACTGGGTAAAATAAACCAATGGACAACAGATTTGATTATTTTTTTTTCTTTTCCTTGAAGCAGCAGGAAAGGGGCTGCTGACAAGATATTTTGGAACAACTTGCTATTAGGAAGGAAGTATGAGTGGGTGTAGATGAGAAGTAACTCACATTCATATGACACACACATTGCTCATATGTTGAAGTCTTGTTTTAAAACAAAGGGTGGGACTGTCAGTTTAGTGATATAGAACAGAGGGAGCTGTTTACTTGCTTGACTTGCCCGTAGTCAAAGATTTCAGGCATTTGCCATCTGGGCTGACAGAGCATGATCTCTCTGGAGAAACCATGGTCTTTGCTAAATGGCCAGCAGTTCACTTGAGAGTCATCACTCTTCAAACAAGTAATGTGTCTCTCTTTAAATCATTGTTAGTTTTCTAATATAGAATATTGAGAACATCAGAGACGCTCTCAGATAAGGGAAATTTTGATGGAAGAGGCTGTCAGGATAATCCAGCCAGATCTCATTGTAGATCACACCTTAGATCTTAAATCGAGGTAGATCAAAAAACTGTCAAGAAGCTTAGGAGCTCATCAGGAAATCCAGTGGAATCTCAGCTAACTACCATGGACATTTCACATTTTAACCAAACTTTGAAGTCAAGAAATTTTAATTCAGTATGAGAATTTTATGATGTTTTATTTTATTTGCAGGGCAGTCTCTAAAGTGTCTTTTCAAAATCCAAACCTCAGTAAAAATCCATAGAAAATATTAAAGGAGGAAATAATGTTTTAAACTGTAGATGCTAGAAATAAAAACTTATCTTGGTTATTATGTCAGTGAATGAGATCTATGGATGTGGCAATTTGCACAGTTTAATTTATGAAGTGAAAAATGAGAGTCAGGTCCGAATTACGATGCACTTCCATGAAATTAATCAAGACAATAAGAGGTAACTAGTCAAGTTGCCATATCAGGTAAATTAGAAATATTAGAAATAGAAAATAGAAATATAGAAATAAGTTAGAAATCACTATTGCTTTGCTCAAATAAGGTAGGGTTATCATACCTTGCTTATACTGTAGGAAACCTGAGGTTTGAGAAAGTCAGCTAGAGATACACTAAGATAGATAGATAGATAGGTAGATAAATAGATGACAGATAGGTAGCTATATATAAACTTATGTTTCAGCAAATAGTTAAAATGTTGAGTTATTCTACATTTTTCTTTTGTTTTTTTAATTGAAAAATATGCTTTAAGATTACTAAGGCACCCTTCTGTCTTTAATCAACCACCACATTTACACAATTAAAAAAGAACTCCTCCCTTCTTTCCCTTACACATACCCACACATTTTCTATCAGAGGAATTTTCAAATGGAGAGTTCCTGCAGTCAAATACTGAAGACATCCAGGAAGACAGTCCAAATGCCTGAAAGCGTGTAGTAAAGTTTAAAACTTTTATAAATGTTTGATAAAATGGGGTTAGATAGCTATAGATAGAAAAGTAAGAGAAATTGAGAAATATTGCTTCGTTTTCACAATTTTGCCAGATTTGGAAGTGAAGCATTTAGTTTCAGAGATAGCATAAATTAAACTTTTAAAAGTAGAAAATTCTCAGAGAAGTGTGTCCATTATTGTTCATCAAAAGGCTTTTAAACAAATGAAAGAGTTTGACTGCTGTTGCAAAACTTACATTAAGTAAACTAATGAACTATTCCTACAGGGAAAGATAGTCTTGCCTTATATTTAAGTAAATCTAGACTTTAAAAAGAAAATTAAAAAATAAAAAGAACAGCCTGGAGAGGGGATCTTCTCCTTCCTTCTTCTCTTCATCCTTATTTTTTCTTCTGTGGCAATGGGGTAAAAAAATGTAAAGTATCGCTCCAGACACATTTCATATTGCTTTCAAACCTGCCATAAAAAATAAGAAATGTATAAATACAGTACACTCCCATGTATCTAGATTTCTCTACCTATTCCTTAAAGAAGTATTTATATGTTTTAGATACAGAGAGAATTTGCCTGGGCCAGTAGTAGCAGGCACCCTTAATATCCATCATGATGGTATCAGGAGTCTCCAGATATAGTTTGGGTGGATCTTTCAAGTACTTACTCATTTAAATTTCAAAGACTCACAAACTCACTCATGTGCTTAAACATGAGCCGCTTATACAGCTTAAACACTAATTGAGAGATAGATTAGATTCCATTCTAGCAGGCCTACAGCTCACTGGAAAGGCTGAGTGCCATCAGGTCCCATAGGTCTTGAGGCTCAGACTACTCAGGTAGTGACAGATTCCTCTCACTTATCCATCAACACCAGGTTCAGAGGTTAGAATACTGGCTGCAACTGTTTTCTCCAACATGAATTCTGAAAACTCCATTCTTAGAAAGTGATTAGTTTATTTCTGGAACTGGTGCATGGTTTTGTCACTTTCATTTACTTGTGATCTTTTCATATCTTTAAAAGCTTTTCTGGAGACATCTCCACTTACAGGTAACTAACTATTTTTTCTCCTTTGAAACAATCATACACACATGGAACAATTTCAAATGTGCTGTTATACATAGGAAAAGTTCATTTTATAACCCTTCCATTTATAGAGTCTCCTACAGAGGCTTCAGCAAGAACACAATACCTAATAAAAGCCTGCAAGGAGCTGCCATTGTAATCTCTGTAAATATCAAAATATAAAGTCCATGGAGATACCATCTTATCTTTCCTCATGTAATTAAGTCTTAATAGGTGTCCTTCCCATCTTTCAGGTGTAGGCAGCTGTCTGCCTGTATCAAGCCTGTACTACAAGCAAAATGTATCCTTCTAAAACATACTAAGACTTTCTAAAAACAGCAAGAACCCACAGAACTGTAGGGCTACTCCCACTTTCTTTCAATATATAGTAGTAGGAGAAAGTAGAGTGGGAAGGCCCCCTTGATGTGGGAGACCAGAATCAGGTAATGAAGGATCTCATCTGCTGTTTCCTTAAGGAAAACCATGATCATCATGTCACACACTATTCAGGGTGAGTTTTTCACTTTTTGGAAAGACATGTTCCACTACTTGTCATGAAGATGTGCCATTGAGCCACCGCTGCCTGATCGAGTTTTAAATCTACTAAATAGTGTAGTCACATGGGAGAGCTCAGTCCTGAGCTGCACACTTTCTTCTGTAGGTGCATATTTTAGGGGGTATCAAGCTTCTTTTTACCTCATTTTCAGGAACAAACACAAATATTTGCCAAATGTCTCATCTGCAGAATTTCTGTACACTAAACATCCACACAGGAGACACAATAGCAATGGCATACCCTTACACAGGAGTGAATTCCGGTTAATGTAGTATGAGTAAATAAAAGCAGATAAATAAATAGAATCCTGGGGTTTGTGCTGTAGAAACTGAAAGGACTCACATTTCTTTTTACAACTAACTTTATACTGTGCATCTGCAGATCTTTGTTTTCACAAAAACTGGTTTACTTTCCTTTTCTGGCCATATGCTCCTTATTAAGTTATGAAAAATAATAACTCTGTGCTAACTTCAGGTTATGAGCCCTTATTTTGTCTATAATACACTATAAAACAATAACGGCTCAATAAGAATATTGTGTTGGGTTTCTATGTTGCCTTTTACCTATGGGCCTCAAACAATTTTCTAGTCATTTCCTACTCAGAAATGTAGGATGAGTAGTATTTTTTTTCCTTCTTAAGTATGAAATTCATGGAATTGCAAAGGTAAAACTTATGTTCCATAAACATAGACTATCTGTAGTCCTGTGTGTCCCAACTAAACTACTGTCTGCTTTTCAGGGAGTTATATTCCCATTTATTTCCTAATGTTTAGTGAAAATTGTATTTCAGTTGAGTTTTAGTGAATTATCTGCTGATAATTGTGCTCTTTGGAAAAAAATACAACTCTGAAGTGGTTATGGCGATGCATTGGAAAAATAAAGGACTCCCATCATATGCCACACATGAAGATTTTGATTGAGTAGGTCGTTTTCAGATCAGCCAGTGGAAAACAGTGCATGAGAGTTGCTGTATATTTCCAGACACAGAAAACAATTAACAGAATGTCCAGAGACAAAGTCCCAACCCATGACCATCATCCCAGAATGATTGACTTAAACTCTACCTAACACCTGTTAAGTTTCATTGCACAGACTGCATCCAGCTACAAGGATGGATGTCTTGGAGTTGACTATGTGCTGTACATAACGACTGTATAGGAATTTAGGCTTCTTTTTCCTCATTCAGATTGAAACCCATATTTTAAATTCTCTCTTCAGGTATCATACTGGAGATTAAAAAAAAAAGCAAAACAACTAACTCTCCATCTTTTCAAAAGCATGTACACTCTATCAGCTGCATAGAAAATACATGTAGAAAGATACTTACAAAATCCTAGCCTGATTCTGAACACCTTGCATATGTACATGTGAAAATAAGGTCCCTGAATGTTGCAGTAAGGCTCTTGTTTTGCAATTACATGTTTTAGGGAAAGGGAAAAGAGAAAGGATTAGTGCCAATGGAGAGGGACCCTGAAGTTGCATACACTACACATTTTTCCCTTCTGTATCCCCTTGATAGCTACTGAGATTGGGTAGAGAATTCATTCTCTAATAATGGAAGGTATCTTTTGCCTCCATTCCTTAAGGTATCAATTACAAGTTTCTGAAGTAAAGACCAATGAGTATCTGCTCTCTCTCTCCACCCCGGTACAACTGATGGTGGTGTGACAGAGATAGCATAAAATAACTGTGTTATGCCCTGACAGTCAGAGCAGAGGCTGTCTTTCCTGCTGAAGAGTTTCTGTAAATAGCTGAAGTGAAATAATGACTAAATGAAGAAACCCAAGGAAATCTGGATCTTTCCTGGAGTGATACCTGACAACCAGAAGAAAATGTCCTAGTCTTGTCACACCAAAATGCACTGCCTGAAATTGAGACAGTAGGAGGTCTGTGTGCCTTTAAATGTAGAAATTTAAAAATTTAGGGAAAAAAAAGTGCTTTGAAAATCCAAATCTTGTTTAGATATCTAAATGCATGCAATTCAGGCTTCCTGTAATGTGCCTATCATTCCCAGTTTAGGTCAGTATATTGCACTTGAGTATCAGATCTCAAATTCATCATAGCCATGACATAGCCTCTCACCTCAAGCTGAACATCTGGTATTTGAAAGAGAACTTCAGCAGAGCTATTGAGTACCTTTGGCTTAGGGTGGATTTTCTTCTTTTTTCCACTGCAGTAATTTTCATAGTGACATTTTTAGCCACTGGACAAGGAATGATAGCTCACTCTGACTTATTAGCAACAAATGTGATGCTATTCTTCTGGGAGAGCTGTGTCTAAGGTTAGAAGATTTAGAAACTTCTTGGCATAGCGAAAAAAAAAGGTCTTTTTGTTTCCTTCCTCTAAGGGCAGAGAGGGAAAGCCATGATCTTTGCCTGTGGGTGATTTGGTTGAACTATGAGAGCAGAGCATTAGGGATGTCTTGAGTAAAGAGATGTCCTGTACACATTTAGTTGAACTAGATAGTCTGGATGACATAATAGTTTGCCTGTAGGAGAAAAGACATCAGAATATTCTGACAGAAGGTTACTCTATTAAGATAAGTTCACCAAGCCAGTGAACAAGAGGGATTTATTACCATGGTTGAAAACCTTTAATTTTCCTGAGTAACTCTGGAGATCAGGCAAATAGTTGGGACTCAAGGCAGTCCCAGAATAGATGGTGTTCTGGCTTTTCTAAATTACCATTATATTTTTCTGCACTGCAGAACATGTCTGCACAGCTAACTGGCTTTTCCTAAACCTGCAAGATGAAGAAAATCTAGCCTGAATATTTGAAACAATTACCAAACCACTATCTGTTACCATATAATTATTTAGTTTGGGAAAGTCCTCAGAGATCATTGAGTCCAACTGTTAACCCAGCACTGTCAGGTCCACCATAAAACCATACTCTTAAACGCCACATCAAGTCTTTTAAATCCCTGTAGGAGTGATGACTGCTATTGCCCTGGCCGGCCTGTTCTAATGCTGCATAAACCTTTTAGTTAAGAAATTTTCCATAATATCCAATCTAAATCACACCTATCACAATTTGAGGTCATTTGCTCTTGTCCTGTCACTTGTTACTTGTCAGAACAGACCAACCCTCACCTGCCTACACCCTCCTTTTAAGCAGTTGGGGAGAGTGAGTAGGTCACCACTGAACTTTCTTTTCTTCAGGCTAAACCACTCTAATCTCTCCAGTTGCTCCTCACCAGACTTGTGCTCCTGACCCTTCCACAGCTCCATTTCCCTTTTCTGGATTCACTGCAGCACCTCAATGCCTTTCTAGATGTGAGGAGCCCAAAACTGAACTTACACCTCAAGGTGTGACCTCACCAGTCCTGAGTACAGGGGGACGGTCACTGCCCTGGTCCTGCTGACCCCACTACTGACCCAAGCCAGGAAGCAATTTGCCTTCTTGGCCCCCTAGGCCTACACTGGCTCATGTTCAGCCACTGTTGACCAGCACCCCAGGGTCCTTTCTGCTGAGCGTCTTTCCAGCCACTGCCCCAGCCTGTAGCACTGCAATGTTGTTGTGACCCAAGGGCAAGAACCATCACTTGTCCTTGTGGAATCTCATACCACTGGCCTCACTGACCCAGCCTCTCCAGATCTCTCTGCAGAGTCCCGCTACCCTCCACCAGGTTAACATGCCCAGCCATGCTGGCATCATCCACAAATTGACTGAGGTTGCACTTGACCCCCTCATCCTGATCATTAATAAAAACCCCACAATNATTTTCCATAATATCCAATCTAAATCACACCTATCACAATTTGAGGTCATTTGCTCTTGTCCTGTCACTTGTTACTTGTCAGAACAGACCAACCCTCACCTGCCTACACCCTCCTTTTAAGCAGTTGGGGAGAGTGAGTAGGTCACCACTGAACTTTCTTTTCTTCAGGCTAAACCACTCTAATCTCTCCAGTTGCTCCTCACCAGACTTGTGCTCCTGACCCTTCCACAGCTCCATTTCCCTTTTCTGGATTCACTGCAGCACCTCAATGCCTTTCTAGATGTGAGGAGCCCAAAACTGAACTTACACCTCAAGGTGTGGCCTCACCAGT
>VYZQ01007657.1:11140-31051 GCA_013400655.1 Mystacornis crossleyi | reverse complement strand
CCTTTTTTTTTTTTATTTACATTCATCCTTAATTAGAAGGTTGTTCTCTTTTGGGGGGGAGGATTGGTTTTTTGAGTTGTTTTTTTTATTTTTGTACGTTGGTTTGGTTTGTTTTTTTTTTAATTTCTACTTAATTTTCCACTTTCATGCTTTCCTTCCTTTTACTCAAAATGAGAGACTAAGCAGCAGTCCATCCTCACAGTAATGAGATCCTTCAAACTCCAGCCTTCTGGACAGATGGGAACCTGGTTGGAAACGAAACATAGCACATCTGGTAGAGCACAGAATGAAAGTACATGGTGCAAAACCAGAAAAAGACTTACTAAAGCAGCCGCTTCCTTTTTTCTCTACATGAATAGGAAGCATACAGAATCAAGATGGTGTTAGCAAAGCCCTTATTTCGTTCTACTTTTAAAATATACTTGTCATTTAATACAAAGCAGACAGTTGGTATTAAGAACCAGAAAGAGTCCAAACTTTTAAAGTTCACATTGATGTCAGAAATTTCTGCTTCTGATAAACAATTAAGGAAATGAAAACAATAGAAAATACATCTGGATGTGCCCCTGTGAACAACAGTGATTAATCATCTGTGAAAATGCCTCCAAAAATTTGTTATTTTCCATTGCAAGCATACCGCATCTGTGCAGAAAGAAGGTACCTCAGTGCAGATTTTAGGAGCACTGCAGACCCATCGCCCAAGTTCCCTACACCAGCCCTGAAAAAACAGGCATTTTCCTCTTTAGCATACTCACCTAAATTAAAATCCCATTTAGATCCAATTTGGCACCATGTAACACCACTGGCTTGAATTTGCTCATCGTCTTTTGTCAGAATAGGACTGAAGATCAACAACATCCTCTGCTCTCCCTAAGTTCTCCACACTAGTCTTTTCACAGTAGAAAACTGGCAGATAGGTATTCGCATGCATGTAGTGTGACTCACTGGCTAGCATCTTTCAACTGAAAAAGTTCCCTCTGTTTTCTGAAAACAAGAGACAATGCAATAAGTCAGCAAACAAGTTCTTCTGGAAGCAAGCTGTTTGACTGGAATGAGACAGCCTGATTGGAGTGAGTGAAGGCTAAGTGAGAACCAACAGCATCCTCCCATCATGGTGGGAGGTACAGGAGTACACCGAGAGGCTGACAGTTCAGGGATGGCAGGGTAAATTTCCTCTGTAGACACAGAGAAGCTCTCATCCATCGGCTATCAGCACAGCCTAATTATGTCTGAGACAGTACAGAACTCTGACTTCGTGCAAGGAGTACTTGGGATTGGTATACTGTCAAACTAATGGTGGATACAGTGGCAAAATATCAATGGCATTTCAGTGATCCATGAGATTTCATCAGCCAGCTTTAGATAGGTAGTATCTTTTGTAAAGTGGTGATGGGTAGCAGAAGTGCTAGATTTTCTTTGCAAAAGGATGGAAGATGTGGCAATTTAGAACTGCCTAGTCAGTTCCTTTCTCTTTAGCTAAATTAATCTATATTCATTTTTAGGCCAAGACCACCAAATTCAAACTGATCAAGGATTCGGGTTTTCAGTATTTGTTTGCTGTTATTGGCAAAATGAAAGAATACCTCATTGATAGAAAAAAAAGAAAAGAACCAGATTTGGAGAAGGTAGCTGATTAAGTAGTTCACATCTCAAAATAATTTTGAGTCTTGATTTTGCAGTGTCTCTGGCAATTGTATTACTTCATTTTAGCAGGTCTTAGTTGTGAAAGTTCCTTGCTGTTCATGACATTCAGCACACAAAGCTGCTCTAGAATTTTAAAAATTTATTCTGTAACATACAAATGAGCTGCAGTTTTCTGTGCAGACACACAGAACTAAGTGCAAAGAGAAAAGATGCCAGGGAATTGTTACTGTTTGTCACATTGCATCAAAAAAGATGCATTTAACATTTTTGATGTTGGATTGGTATACAGATACCCCAAGTATGGTGACAAATAAAGAGGTCACATCCATTCCCTATTAGATTTCGTTGATTGGAACCGGCGATTTCATACTCTGCTATGAGACAAAGGTTTTTCAAAACAGCAAGTACAGAATTTGCCTTAAAAATCAGGCTATGAACCTGTCATGTCCTACCTGTGGCAAGGGCTGAAGGAACGAAAAGCTTTCCACAACACACCAGTCTGACAACATGAAGTTCAGACACAATGGGAGTGAAAATTTTTCTGATGATCTTTGTTATTTTACACCTTGAAGAAAGAAGTTTTCTACATTTAATCTGAGAAACTATTGATCACAGTTACTCAACATGGTTTTCACTCTGGCCTTTTATGCGGTGTACCCTTTTTGGGGCATCAGTGAATTTTACAGGCTGAAGCAATGTGTCTACAATGAAACATAGAGTATGCAATTGCTGTGAAGTGAAACTGTCTGAGTTCACGGAGTAATTTTATAATGCCAGAAGAAGCACTTTCTTCATTCTCAAGACTTAAAGCCTTGACAAAAGCTGGGCACTTCACATTTTTCACACAATGACCATTCTATTTATACCAGAAAGGGCTCTAACGTCTCCTTGTAGCCTTCTCTTCCCCAGACTAAACAATTCCACCTTTCTCATCCTGTCTCCATAGGAGAGGTGCTCCGGCCTTCAGGTCTATGTCCTCCTTATATTGGGGACCCCAGAGATGAACACAGTACTCAATTTTCCAATTTTCTTACAAATTCAAAATAATAAGAGATCCTACTTAGCAGATTTTAAAGCATCTAAAGTCACACACAGAATCACATAGTAAGCTCAGTTGAAATAGACCCACAAGGATCATTGAGTCCAACTCTTGCTCTGCACAGCACCATCCGCAAGAATTGCACATGCCCAAGAGCATTGTCCATTTTCTTCTTGAACTCTTTCAGGCTTGGTGCTGTGACCACTTCCCTGGGGAACCTCTTCCAGTGCCCAACTACCCTTTGGGTGAAAAACCTTATCCTGATATCCAGCCAAAACCTCCACTGACACAGCTTCAGGCCATTTACTCGAGTCCTATCACTGGTCACCACAGAGAAGAGACCAATGTCTGCCCCTCCTCTTCCCCTCATAAGGAAGTTGAAGACTGTGATGGGGTCTTCCCTCAGTCTCCTCCTCTCCAGGCTAAACAGACCAAGTGACCCCCCCTGCTCCTCATACGGCTTCCCCTCCAGGCCTTTCATCATCCTCATGGACATTCTCTAATACCTTAATGTCTATTTTATACTGTGGTGTCCAAAACTGCCCCCAGCACTTGAGGTGAGGCTGCCCCAGCTCAGAGCAGAGCGGGACAATCCCCTCCCTTGCCTGGCTGGTGATGCTGGGCCTGATGCCCCCAGGACACGCTTGGCCCTCCTGGCTGCCAGGGCACTGCTGACTCATAGTCAACTCACAGTGACCAGAATGCCCACATCCCGCTCCACAGCACTGCTTTGCAGCATCTCATTCCCCAGACTGCCCATACCTCCATGGTTGCCCCATCCCAGGTGCAGAATTGGCACTTTCTCTTGTTGAACATGTTGAACATGGTTGGTGATTTCCCATTCCTCTGATCTGTTGAAGTCTTTCTGCAGGGCCTCCTTGCCTTCAAGGGAATCAACAGCTCCTCCCAGTTTTTTGTTTGTCCCATCAGAACAAGTGAACCTCCCTGCATGTTCAGGCATAGTGAAGATGAAAGGGGAAAGAAGCTTGCTGTTTATGTTTTCTGTGTCTCTCTTTTCTAACAAGCCTTGTATTTATTTATTCTCAAATTTTATCTCAGCCTGAACTCCACATTATTAACAATCAGAGGATGAGAGAGTGTCTCTAACTTCTTAGTCAGTTTCCCAATATTTATAAAAACATAGTGGCAAGGAAGGGTTTTGTGGCATTGGAAGAGAAAATGTGGTCTAGACAGTGCATGAAACTGAAATGACATCTTCAACTGCCCAACAAAGACACTATGACCTTCTGCTTTTGCTGCCGCTATGAACAGAAAAAAATCCAAAAAAACTTACAAAAACACCAAATCCAAACCAAAAAAAACCCCAAAACAAAATCAAAACCAAACAAGACCAAAACAGGACTTTTCATCCTGGGCTTTTAATTTGGAGATTACAATCTCCACAAAGTAGCGGGATCCATGCAGAAAGGTCCTTCAGTGATCAGCACTGTGCTACTTGCCTTTGAAAGTCCTTGGCCTTGTTTTGTAATAACAGTGCCCACCTCTTTTAAGGATCCATGCAATTAGGTCAAGGGGTAGGTCATCAAACTGCCTTTGCCAGAGCCAAAGAACTTGTAATTTTTGAAGTGCCTCCTGAATGAGGATCAATTACTTTCCTTCTGCTTTTATTGCCCTATACTTGTTCAGGTATGTATTGAGTTTGTGCTTTATCATCCTTAAACAAAGAATTGGTTGTAGGCAGTCAGCAAAATTTACAAGGCTTGTCCTAAGTGATAGTGCAAACACACACACTTCTCAGGCCACCAAATTGCTAAGTCTATGTCAACTCTGAAATGATTATCTATTATATTCAATTTGGTCTACGTCTAGACAGAGTGGTAACAAAAGTGTGGGGGGTTTCTACAGCTTCCTCTCTATTTCTAAAAGCAAAACATTTTTTTTATAGTGCTGAAAAAGATGGAGTGGAAGGGGCGGGGGGAAGGAGGAGATGGAAGACACTGCTTTGTAAAATGTAATTTTTCCTTCAAAATATCATGTTTTTGAATAGCCCTTCCAGAGCTGGTGAAGGCATAGTGATCTGTAAGGTCATTTAAAAGCAGAGGATTCAGCAGCACACCCTATAAAGGCTGGTTTTATGCAATGAATGAATGTCCTGCTGCTGAGGTTCAATTTCATGGAGTGTCAAAGCTCTGGTGTAAAGGTGCTTTTCCATCACTTCAGATTCAAAAGAATCTTAATATGAAATATGAGAATGAGAGGACTGCCAAGTTGTGTGGCGACTGTGAAAGAGAAGGAAATGCTTTTGTTGGCAATAGCATTTTCTTGTTGGAAAAAAGAATGGGAAAAAAAAGGAAAAAAAAGAAAGAACAAAATTGGAAACAGTACCCCAAAAAAAGCCCTCCTTTTGGGTTTGGGTTTTTTTTTTAATTCAGATGGATATCCTTCCTGTAAGGTCTCAGAAATATCTGTGGATTTCAGGGATATGTTGGGTGAGAGGGGAGCCCTAGCAACAATTTTGAGGTACAGAGAAAATGAACTAGAACTGCTGCAAGGCTGCCTGGGTAACTCATGATTGCAGATGGGAAAAAAAAAAGGAAGGACCTAGTACAAATGGATCTTGGAATGCTTTCTGTTGTTCACTCCATGTTTTGGCTGGCTTAAATGGTTTATAGGATTGTTCTCATTTTGTTTTGTCTAAAGATGTTTTTGACTAGTGTTCTGTGAGCAAAGCAGAGACATTCAGAGATCATAAAAGAAAAATAAAAATGCTGCGACTAACAACATAATTAAAAGGTTAATTTTAAGTCATGCACTTGAAATTTATATAGCTGACATACATGCAAGGAGTTAAGACCTAACTTATTTCTGTTTCATTTTCTGGGTGTTTTTCCTCTACTTTGATCCAATTACAAGAGAATGTACATGGATCTCAAGACTACAGAGCTATATTCCTGCTGTGCCACTGATTCATTGTCTGACTAGAGAGCAGTCTAATCAACTTCTGTCTAGGATGCCTGTTTGGGAAAAAGGATGATATAATTATTTCACTAAGAATTAAATTCTAGAAGATGGTCTGATATGCTCTGATTTTACTCTGCATATTAGTTCAGAGAATATTATTGTCTTCTTCCTGTTCTACAGGACAAACAACAACACCACTTTTCCCTGAATAATTCTTATTCATTCTCCTCTTGTTGCTCCAAATGAATATGTAAATAAAGAACACCAAATTTGCCCGAAAATATTGTGTATTATAGACTAATAACAAAAATGTCTACTGATATTTGCATAGGTGTGATGAATTTAATTTGTTTTCATACCATCTCAGAAATCTTTTTCCTCCTTTTGTTTTATCTATTATGTGTGGGTCTTAGCTGCTGTTTCTTGTCACTTCATTACAGAATGGCATTAACTCTGTAAATTCTGTAGCCTCTGAGACTAAAGGCAGTCATGCGCAATATTTTCCAGCTGCAGGGAAGATTTTTCTCTCTGATGCATTCTGTGTTCTCTGAAATTCTATTCCACAACAGCAGGACTGTGTTTTGGGTTTTGTCTACTCCTACATGAAAAGGACTCTGAACCGAAATTTACTTTGGAAACAAGCTCTTTGTATCTGTTTTTCTAAATGAGTCAAAGTGAAAAGCTTACTGAAAATCATAGTATTGGAGTAACTGGGGGAAGTGAACAAACGCACTATACCAAAATGTTTTAAAAAGAGAGATGTCTCAGTGTTTAAACAACAATACGGGAGAAAATAACCTTCCACTAAATAGAAATATCAGAGTAAATCATAAGATGTGGTTGCATAAAAATACTGGTTGCAGAAATTTAGGGAAGAAAATGTTTTTATTCTGAAAATATTGAGTTTTACTGTATTTCTTCTCTGGCAAACTTTCTTGGCACATTGGTGCTGCTGATAGGGTTGTCTGATCTCTGACAGATGACAAATTTGTAGCCAGAGAAAACAGGAATAGCCAAGAATTTGAAAAAATTCTGTCTCTTTCTCTTTTTCCATTATAGGATAGGACTTGGATTATGATAGATCAGATCACAGGATAGAAGAGGTTAATGTAGAATGTCAGGGCTAAATTTATTTCCAGCGTGGAAGTAATGGTGAATATCTCTGACCTAGAGCAGGGCAATATTAATATTCTGTAAGCACCAAAATCCAAACAAATCACACAGTCCTGTCCTCAATGGACACCTCTTCCTTAAAGTTATCCAAAGGATCCATGTGTTTTAACACATTGGAAACACTTGTGAAGTTTGCCATGCCAAGTATAACTGAACCAAGCCCTACTGAATTTGTAATAGCAAAACAAGCAGCAGGAGAGGTAATTTTTAATCTCTTTAAAAACTTTGTCATTTATAATTTATTAAACAACCTCTAAATATATAGTACCAAGGAGTTCCATAACTGCTTCATGCACTGCACCCTCTTTGCTTTTCTGCATCCTCTTTGTTACCTTCATCCTACATCCTGGGCAAGAAAAGCTTCAATGCACTTAACATGAAATACAAGCAGACAATCCCAGCCTAAGGAACTGGTCATAAATATATCTCATGACATCCACAGATCTGTGAATCACTTCCACTGCTATATTCCACACCTTCCACTACCTTATTGCCCAGGTGCAAAAAGAGCAAAGAAACTCCTGAAATTCAAAAGTGCATCTTCAGTGACAATTTTCATGCGAGTGAAAAGCTGGGCTAGCATACTCACGTGGTGCTTACACGTGACAAAATTTAGTCTGTGCCTAAGCAAGTCTTCCTAGCTCAGGGCCATGCCAACACATTCATGTGTCTTTTTAACGAGCTCAGTGCATGATACAGTAAGATGATAGTGTGTAACTCTATTATAACCGTATATAAGATGTTCATCACATAGGTTTATTCAGTCACTATGGCCTAACATCTTTTTTATGAACCCTGTTATTATTTTTACAGAATTATTTAAAAAAAAATTCACTATCCAATCTGTATATTTATTTGATGCATTTAATTTTAGTCCACCAGTGTTCTCTTTTCAATGGCTGAAGAGCTGAGTCACTAATTTCTTCAGAGTTTCTTGTGTGACATAGAGTCAAGCAGCTTTCTATTTTCAATACTGCTTTCCTGGAAGTGCTAGCAAGCACAACTGCTCAAGGTAACCCTTGCATTTTCCTGATTGGCATTGGCATTTTCAAAGGATTACTCAACAAAGGATAACTCTAGCTTGAAGTAGGCCCATTTCTCTCCAGTCAGGAAAGACAGAGAAAGTCTTTCAAGGAGGGTTGTGTTGGGCACTTAGTCCCCCAGAAAAGAATCACTAACTATGAAGGGAAACCTGGAAAATCTTTCTGGGCTGAAATCATCTTTTATGCACAGCTTTAGCTGGCCTCAATATTAAAGACACAATTTTGAGGTTTAGGCCCGGAAGAGAGTGGACCAGAACTGGATGCAATCAAATTGAGGAGAGTTACAACTGTGTGAAGGATCATTGAGGTCTGAGGCTGGTTTGGGCAAATCCATCCCTCCTACTTCAGAGTGGCTCAAGAATGAGATATGATAAACACACCTTCAGGAAAGAAGCCATGTCTGAAATATGACATTTCACAGATTAGATGAACCTCAATCACATCATTGACCATGATAGCTCTTCTCAACTCAGAAGAGATGTAAGAAGCAATTTAATGTCTTTCAGAAATACAACAGATGAAACAGTAGAAGCCGTCACTGAATATCATTGCTGATGACCTGCATTAGGTTTATGCCCCCACAAATAAACGTACATTATATTTTCGTATTAACATATGCATATGGTTATATACAAAGTTCACGTGGAATTATGGAAAAAGAATTAAAGCTAAATATCCATTTTCATGGTTGTTTGACAGGGATTTAATGGTGAAGTTGATCAATTGAGTTTAAAATATATTTCAGGAACTACTATATTTTATGCACTGATGAATATTAAATCCTTTTCTTTAAATATAGACTTAACTTCCATCTCTAGGATATAGCTTGATTGGAAAATTGTTTTAAATAGATTGCACCAATACATTTCAGAAATGTTATGCTCATATGAATGGAAAATTGTAAGCATGATAGCACACGGAAGAAAGAAAGAAAACAGTAAGGTTGTTTTCTATTTATACACTACAAAAAACAAACTACTTTGTTTGATTTTACATTTTAAGATTCACCACAGAATCACAGAATCGCAGAATTAACTAGGTTAGAAAAGACCTTTGAGATCATTAAGTCCAACTTGTGACCAAACACCTCCCTTATCAGCTAAACCATGGCACTGAGTACCATATCCAGTCTTTTTTTAAACACCTCCAGGGACAGTGACTCCACCACCTCCGTGGGCAGATGACTCCAGCATCCAATCACTCTTTCAGTAAAGAATTTTTTCTTCATGTCTAGGCTAAACTTCCCCTGGCGCAGCTTAAGACTGTTTCCTCTCATTCTGTCAGTGGTTGCCTGGCAGAAGAGACCAACCCTCATCTGGCTACATCCTCCTTTCATGCAGTTGTAGAGAATGATAAGGTCTCCTCTGAGCCTCTTTTGTTCCAGCCTAAACAACCCCAGTTCCCTCAGCCATTCTTCATAGGGCTTGTGTTTCAAGCCCTTTCACCAGCCTTGTTGCCCTCCTCTGGACGCATTTGACCCTCTCAATATCTTTCCTAAATTGAGGGGCCCAGGACTGGGCACAGCACTCAAGGTACGGCCTCACCAACGCCAAGAACAGGGGAAGATTGACTTCCCTGATCCTGCCGGCCGCACTATTCTTGACACAGGCCAGGATGCCACTGGCCTTCTTGGCCACCTGGACATACTGCTGGCTCATGTTCAGTTGGCTGTCGACCACTACGCCCAGGTCCCTTTTTGCCTGGCCGTTGTCCAGTCACTCTGTTCCCAGCTTGTTGTGCAGCAGGGGGTTGTTGTGGCCAAAGTGCAGGACTCAGCACGTGGAGTTATTAAACTTCACGTTGTTGGACTCGGCCCATCTATCCAGCCTGTGCAAATCCCTCTGCAGAGCCCTCCTACCATCCAGCAGATCAGCACATGCTCCCAGCTTGGTGTCATCTGCAAATTGCTGATGGTGGACTCAATCCCCTCATCCAGATCATCAATAAAGATGCTAAACAGGACTGGGCCCAGCCCTGATCCCCGGGGGACACCGCTAGTGACTGGCGGCCAACTGGATGCAGCACCATTTCCCACCACTCTCTGGGCCCAGCCATCCAGCCAGTTAACCCAGTAAAGAGTGCACCCATCCAAGCTGTGGGTTAACAGCTTTTCCAGGAGTTTACTGTGGGAGACGGTGTCAAAGACTTTGATGAAATCCAGTTCTTTTCCCATCTTTTCACTACAACTTCTATTTTTAACAAGTTTTGCCCCATATTGTACCCTGCTTCAGGCCGAATCCAGGAGTTCCTTGGGCTGCATTTTTTCACACTCATTCCTCTACACTGCTGCAAAAACCCATTCCCACTTTTTTTAATCCTGCCAGCTTTTGTTTGAACATGTCTGAATTGACCAGACTAGGTGCCCACTTGCAAATAGATGTATGAAAAAAAACAATGTTGTTCTCTAGTCTTGTGCTGTATGCATTGAACCATGAATGTTGCATCTCCCATCATTAAACTGCAGCAGCAGCATCTGTCCTGTCATACCTGAGGATTCTGCAAATCCAGCCATTTAATATCTCAGTGCAGGCTTAAATGGAGTGAGGCCAGAGGCAGACAGAACACGTGTATATATTGACCCCAGAGTACCCAAAAAATTTAATAAATGAATAAAAAACACTGCCAAATTCAATCATAAATTAGCAGTGGTGTAAGTTACACATAATGTATTTGTCAGTCAGGAAACAGGTGTATGTGGGTGTGTCAGAGCTGTTCAACTTACAGCAACTTGGCATTTAGTAGGAGTGCAAATTATACCCACAAATATGGAAGAAGGAAATGGAAGGGGACCAGTGAAGAAATCAGATAATGGAAGGGTTAACAACTTTGTAGCATCTACTGAAAGAAAAATTTCCCCAGGATACTTGCGTTTTTCCCTTTTTAAAATTTTTTTTTAATTTATTATGTATGTTCTTAGGATCAGATCTGCAGATTTTGAGGCGGCTACTCTGATGCTCTGCTTCTCCCCTGCTGAATTGACAGATAGAACATCCACGAGGTATTTTGCAATCAGGCTCAAGTTTCTTCTTCCTGTGCTCTGAGCCAGCTAGATGCAAACTGGCCTCAAAGCGGGAGCCATGTAGCTGCAGCTAGCAAGCATGCAGCCCAAGCTAATAAGCCTCGCTGAGAAGGCAGGATGTATTTGCTCAGGCTCAGCACTGTGCTAGTGCAGCTATACAGCCTCCACTTAGGTGCCGGTGCAGTCAGTGTGTGCTCAAGGTTGCCCAGACTGCAGGCAAAATGAGGTCTCCTCCACTGCTGGAGATCAGGATTGACACCACTCACACCAGACAAGCCTGATCCTTTGTTTTATATATGTAGTGTAAAGCACATAAACAGTGCTTTAAAATAATTTTAAAATTCTATGTATAAGTGGTGATATCACTGTGGAAAAGAGACTGATTGTCAAAAATGTTTACAATACAACAGAATAAACTGGGTGATTTATCTAAGAATCCAGGGGTTCCCTGACACAGTGCTTTTTAAGACAGAAATATTTTCAAAGATTTGGGTTGTTTTTAATGTAGCAGGAAGAGCGCGGAGAATGGTCCAGGTTCCAAGAAGCCCTCAGAGCAGGAGGTTGGGATATAGTCTAGAAAGGCTCCCTTCCCAACTGGTATATATGGGGCAATTTTTTGTAGCTCTTGAATCATCTCAGTAGACTTTTGATTGTGCTATGCACTCTGGCATAAATAATCAGCTGTAATCACGGATGCTGTGGTGTATGAAGAACAGAAAAAAAACTTTATTTGAAAATCCCCATACTGCCTCTGAGATGAGGAAGGAAATTGAGGGATATCTTCAAAGGTTTGAAAATGCATGCAATAAGAACTTATATATTTCAGTAGATTTGCCCATCACTAGTCAAAGGTCTTATTTATATATCACATGTATCTTCCCTGAGTAAAACTATCTTTTCTTCTGGAAGATACATCTTATTTTAAATGGCTGCCAACTCTAATCAAAACCAGCTACACAACAATACCAATTTTCTTGTTACCAATACCAACAATACCTGTTTTCTTTTTTTTCCTTATTTCCACATCGGCCTAGGTTTTCACTATGATTGCTGAAAACTGCACACAAGCAATTCAACAGATAGGGATAAAGAATTTAAAATTTGTGCTGCTGTTCTCCAGAGCCATTTCTGACAGAGACTCAAATGTTTATCCAAGGGCTAAAGTGTTCTGCTGTCACATGAGTACTTTGCAGCTGCATAAGAAAAGTTGTTACTGCTAGTGTCATATTGGGTTGAGTCAATTTTTCTGCACAAAATATTCTGATCAGCTGCAATTTTTTTCTAAAATTCCCACAAGATGTGGTGGTCTTGATGCAGTATATCATACTGGTATTTTACAATATAAAGCTCTTGAAGAGTATTAAAGTGGGGCAGGTAGGATAAAATTTAGACTTGCTGTCTGGCCTTATCTAAGTGATGGGGTAGGATAGACATCCTGGCTTTCCAGCCATAAAGTGCAGCAGGGAATACCTCTACTAGTACGGGCTGACTTTCTACTGGAAGTCATTTTGTCCGCTTGATTCATATAAAGCACCAATGTCATAACTCACCTGAGCTTTCAGACCTCTTGGCTTGTGCACTTCCATTTTGGATTTTTCCCTACAGTTTCCACTTTCCTGAAGTCCCATTGATCTCAAGATGAAAAGTAATGTGCTGACGTGTGAAGTAATTTTCGGAAAATCTGAATCTGGTTTACTCTTTTCAAATCAAGCCCAAAGAAGCATTTTCTGTCCTATACTGAACAGATGACCTGGGTCCTCCATGTAGTTTTTACCATGAGAGATGGAAACATTTGTATGTAGCCTGCTCATGCCTCAGCAGTCACTCAGCATGGCCTCAAAATGGGTGAAATTTTACACTGGTTGAGGATTTCCAACAATTCCATCCTACCTGAATGCTGAAGTATCTAATTTAATTTGGTCACAGAGAATTACTTTGATGAAAAACAGTCTCCGAAAAACCATTACTAACTTTTTTGTGACTGACACTGAGGTTAGGGTTTTATTGCAGTGTAAGTAGAGCTGCACAGCACATCCTGTAGCAAAGCTGAGTTATGGTCACCTAATTTGAAAACAGTGACTCTTACTTCTATTCTCATGTGCACTGGTTTTATGTCTGTGTAACTATTGATGGAAGGATTACTCCTGGTTTATATCAGGAACATAGAAGACCAGGGTTCCTTTATGTCAGCTGTTCTGAAAATGCTCTAGAATAAGTTACCTAAACTAATTTCCTCCCTACCACTGTCTTTCGTCTAGCTTAAAAAGAATGACTGCAGAAATTGTATTTTTTGCTAGATTTTTCTTTCAGTGGTGTTTACAATTAAGGAACATTTCATTAAACAAACAAGTGATTACTGCAAGTTGTGGTAAGCAGTGGTAATTGAAACGCTTCAGTAAAGCTGACTAGTTTTAAGATGGCCTTTAAGGACTTAAATAGTAATTTCACCATTTTAAACCATGTCATTGCAGGTTTGGGAGTACTTAAAACATGGAACACAGCTATTTCTTGTACAGTAGAGAGTTGGCACCAGTAACAAAGTGGGTTTTGGAATATACATATAGGTTACCATCCAGTCTGTGTGCAGTCAGCCCCTGTGGAAATTTGCCATGTCCATAATGTGTTTCTTGAAGAGGATCTGTCTTTAACTGTCTATGCCTGCAGCTTACTAGGAAACAAATGAGTTTGAAGTACCACCAGTATTTGTGAAGAAATGCTGATTTAGGCCACTTGCAAATAGTTTTGACATTTATTACTCTTTTTTTTTTTTTTTTGTAACTTAAGGGCTATAAAGCTGTACTCTCAGGCAAGTGCATTAATTTTACAGAGAGACATTAGGAAATACGCTCCCAGAAACATTATATAAACACTCTAAAATATTTCCAAATTATTTCTCAGGAATACACTGGTCAGTGAGAAGCAGCTCAACAGCTGTACAAACTGGGTCACCTAACCAGTGTTCATCACATGTGAGCTGATTCCTCAGCTGAGTATCAATCTCTGATTTTCTTGTTATGATAGTCTCTGTCCATACCTATATGAACCACAAGATTGCCTTTGAAAGATCTTATGATCATCTTATTATCGTCACATCTGATGCCATTGCACATTGCTTCAGAGAGCAGACTTACACTTATGTTCGTGTAGCAGTATCCATCTGTCTGTCTGTCTGTCTATCTATCTATTTATCTATCTATCTATCTATCTATCTATCTATCTATTTATCTATCTCTATATGACATTAAAACTTCTGCAGAGCTGTGCATAAATGTTGGTAAGGTGGAGTTTGGAAGTGCCAAAAGGCAGACTGTTATGCGACCTTCAACACATTCTCATGTGTGTGACACAATGTGATTAAGAATACTGGTTGGGGTCTTTTCACACTCCTACATTTTTGTTACATTCCTTTAAGCAATTCTGCATAGTCTAACAATGGCCACAACGACAAAAGATGGGCAGAGTAAGACACCTAGGCTGGATGTTCACAGTCATTAATCTAACTTAACTCACCCTTTTGCAGCTGGCTTATGGTGATTTCTAAAGAATCTCAGGTTCATTAGAGCAGCCTTAAAACAGATATGCCATTAAGCCTGTCATTTCTGAATAAATTTATAAATAAATAATTTCCCACAGTAAATATTCATTGAAAAGACAGGGAAAAAACCCCCAAAAAACAGAGTAACATTTTAATCTTTCTTGAGTAAAGAAATCAGAAAATCATTCCAGATGAGGAAATTACTGCCTAAAACTGTGTGTGCTCTGCTCAGTGGTGAGAGATGTTTTCAGATGTCTGAGAACATCTCAGCACAATGCAGGCAGAAACAGCAATCACTGGTTTCTTAACTCCACCTCTGTTCTGATCTTTGCTGGGTATTTCAGTGTAATTATTTCTTCTGTGACCAGGACTAAACATGAGACAATTCTTCCTTTTTACCATTTGCTTTACTGGTGCAGTCTTGGAGTCACATTCATTTTGTTGTGATCATCTGTTTCTTAATTCTCTCTTGGTGTAAGAATGAAATTGAGGACATCTGAAGTATCATAAACCTTCCAATCTAAACTTCTCTTTCAAAAAGTTTTTCCTTTGTGTAGGGTAACTCCTGCCTCTTCCATGCTAGCTCCCTGGATAACCCACTTTTGTAGTGCAATACAGGTTCACATGAAATTTTTAAGAGAGACTTCAGTGAGTTCTGCTCAACCAGTGAAGCTCCCATAGTCATCATATCTACAGTATTTGAAAAACCTTCACACTTTTGAGAGCTGTGTAGGAAAAGATTGAGTGGTCTTTGGTTTGACAAAACTAAAGTTGTCTTCTGCTGGACTTTTTTCTAGCATGAACATCTTTGTTTAAATTTGATTGAATCTGGGTACCTAGCAAAATACTAAAGTGAGCAGTTTAATCCTCTTGTCCACATATAGGCAGAATATGTAAAACATAAGATGTCATAAATGTCAGAAAAATAGCAGCAAATTTAGAAAAACACACTGTGCAATGTGTAGCTATAAAAAGTTTTCATCCTGCTCATTGCTCTAAAAATACTGAGTTTTGCTTAAAATGAAGATATGGTGTCAAAGGTATGTAGAATTGAGGACACTGGACCACTCCAATATATATTTCTAATCCCTGTATTTATTTTATTTATTGATTAGAAATGCTTATTGAGCTGTGTGTGTTCCAAGAGCACTTCATAACACAACAAGTGCTGTCTAGAAAATGTCAGTACTCATCTGGCTCAAACCTTTTCATGTCATTCTAATCCTCTTCCAAATGCTTTTATAAGCCTCATCTCACTTTGTGTTATTTAACTGAAAATCTTTGTTATAAAGCAGTTTATTATGCTCAACAATTCAGTGAGGGATCTTGGCCAGAATAAAATAACACACACTCTGAAAGCACCTGAAATGCCATATTTGCATACTTTTTTGTAAAATATTCCGTGTAGTTATGCCATTACTCATCTTGCAAACAGATTTATGAGGAAAAGTGGGGAGACTCTAACTTCTGATCCCAGAAGAAAGCAAAATTACATCTGTCCTCCAGTAGTGCCAGGCATCATTTAGGAGGGAAAAACACTAAAGGTACTTTTCTCATAACTGAGCAGGAGATTCCTCCCTTGGAAAGCTCTCCTTGTCATTGGCAGACATGAGAAGAGGAAGGTTGACTGGCATGGCATCCCCTTTTCAAATTACATCAGTTCTGGTCTCATATATTTAACATCATGTTAATTTTGTTTTCCTCACTCTCATAGCATTAGAGCATTTGGGGTTTTGTTTGGTTGGTGGTTTTTTGATTTGTTTAGTTTAGATACTCTGGGTGTTGTTTGGTTGAATAAATCAGAATGAAAATTTGCTCATTTGGAAAGAAAATTTACAGAAGCTAGATTTTAGGTGTTGAGTCAGGATTTCAGTTTATTTTATTTTCTCTTTTCCTATGTCAGAGGAATAGATAGGCAATTAAATTAAATAGGGAAAATCAGGTTAAAAATAATAATAAAAGAGTTCTTATTTGATTGCATTTTGTGGCCAGTATCGCATTCATGAAAAAAGCTCATTAGAAATAAACAAAATCTTGAAGTTCCTTGGTAGAACTTACAGCTTGTGAAAAGGAAAAAATATTTCAAATTTCCCACAACCTTTACCATGGAAGAGTTGCAGGTCTAGGCTTACCTGAAGAAAAGGACACACCTGGCAATGTCTGCTTCTAGTGAAATTGATACAAGAACTGGAAGAAGTTATAGAAAATCACTTTCAGCCCAACTTTTTGACTGTCTTCAGATACCTAATGGTGCAGATCAAAGAGGAATCTGCATTTCAGGATGATTGGAACAGAGCTATCATTCCATTCTTGGTCCTAAATCATATATTTTTATGATCTTGCAAAGTCATTGTGCAACCTCCCTTTACAACAGAGGATTAACAGAGTTAGCTATTTTCTGATAAAGCCACATTTTATTAGTAAATGCCATACTACATTTTTAAAAACTTGCAGTAAACTTTACCTTAACCTGTTTAGCATTTTCATTAAACTCTTGCTCATATGCCTGAAAAATTACTCTATCATCAGCAGCTTTATGTGTTTTCAATCCTGAGATATGTCTGGTGACTTTTCCTAATACAAGAATTCAGTGTTCTCAGAAAGCCACCACAGATAAGTCTTAAAAAATTTGATAATCAGCTTGTATTACAGTCTGGTTTTCAAAATTATTAGAAATGCCTCTGCCCAAATTAAGATGCAAACGAGATCATATGCCAGTGTCAGTAGTATGGGTTTTATTTAATAGTAAATATGAGAGACAGAGAGAGAAGAAGAAAGAGAAAGAAATAGAAGAGAGGTGGGGGGGACAGAAAGAGAGTGACAAAGGCAGGTTAAAGAAAATATCACCACTCCATAGATCCCACCAGTGTCCCAGTGATCCTCTCCATCTGGTCTTCTTGCTGAGGGTCCCCCCACAAGTAGAATCCAATGGACTAATATATGCTCAGGCCAGGTGGGAATGCCAAAGTACCTCCCCCGGGGGGTAGGGGTGGGAGGGGGCACTTTGACACAGTCTCTTGAAGCAGACTCAGGATCTGCTGCATCACTTTGGATCCCATGCAGTCCTGTGGTGCAAAGCCTCAGGAATGAGGCTGGGGAGCATTTCAGGGGTCTTTGATGGACTCTGACACCCCCTCATCTGCCTCCCACATGAATGTCCCGTTGATGTGGCCTTCCCAGGGTTGGGGTTTCAGAGCTGGGCCGGTTTGTGTAAGGGAGGATGGGTGCTCAGTGCCTCTGACCAGAGGTTACACCACACACCTGAAATCTCCTCCCCCACCTCATTTTGGGGGCAGTCTGTGTAAACCTGGCCTCTGTGGGCTGTGGTTTCCCCCACCCCAAACCCAGCCAGGGACGATTCTCTGCTGTGTTTGGCTTTCCTGTCAATGCATTCTGTTCCCTCAGCCTTGTTTTTTCTCCCTGGACATGAGACAATTGAACAAAGAGTGTCCCCTTTATCTTACCTAGGCAGCTACACTCGCAGTCCAAAGTTCCAGTTGGGCATCTTCAAGGACGGGTGGCTTCTGTGGTTGTAACTTCTTTATACAGTTTTTGCTATAATGGGCAAAACTCCTTCATAACAGTGTTTAAGGCATGAACCATTTCAGTCTCTGACAGCTTATCCCTGGTCCTCTTGAACAGTCTGGCTTGTAGCCCCAGATTCCATGAGACGAGTATCCACTTTTTGCACTAGTGAAACAGATAAGAATATTGACATTTACTGGGCAGCTGCAGGGAATCTATTTTATTTCAGTCACTTTGTTTCACTGCTGAAATTAATAAAAATTGTTTCAGTGTGATTTATAACATGATATTTCAGAAAGAAACAGCTTTTTTTTACAAGTTGCAACACCAAATTTCTAGGCAGTTCTGCCTAACACCAGTGTGTCTCCATACTATCATATGACAGTAAGGAGTTCAACTTGACCCAAATTCACATTGTCTCACTATTTGGAGTATTTCACAGAATAATTCTAAAGAAATATTTATATTTATTAGAATGCACAAAGACTTAGGCAGGATTGTTCAATTATCTAGAACAATCAAAAAGCTCAGTAGGACCATTCCATTTATTATGGCTTTATCATTGCTGCTAATATTTTTCAAAGAAACATATAATAGCTCATCCAAAATTAGAGATTTAAATCTTTTCTGGTAGAACGCATCATCATCTTGCTTTATTCTATGGTTTTATGCTTTATCCTGCAGTTGTGCAGTGTACGCTGACAGAAATTCACAAGTTAACAAGTCTAACTAGGCTGCATGTATGCAGAACTAGGATTTGTTTGCCATGATGAAATGATTCAGATTGTTTAGGTGAATGAATAAAACTGTCTTGGCAAGGGGCATTCCTGCCGCCACTTAATTGGATAAAGCTTCTGCATGGTTTCTACAATATTTGATCACAGTCTGTGATTAAATTTGTCACACAAAGCATTGACAAATCAGCAGACTGAACAATCATGAACCATATGAAGTTCAACAGAAGGTTGCCAGGTTCTGCACCTGGGACAATGCAATCCTGGATGTACAGCTGCACAGACTGGGGAATGAGATGCTGGAGAGCAATGCTATGGAAGGCGACCTGAGGAACCTGGTTGACAGAAAGTTGAATATGAGTCAGCAGTGCCCTGGCAGCCAGGAGGGCCCAGCATGACCTGGGGTTCATCAGGCCCAGCATCACCAGCCAGGCAAGAGAGGGGATTGTCCCCTCTGCTCTGAGCTGGGGCAGCCTCACCTCAAGTGCTGGGGGCAGTTTTGGACACCACAGTATAAAATAGACATTAAGGTATTAGAGAATGTCCATGAGGATGATGAAGGGCCTGGAGGGGAAGCTGTATGAGGAGCAGCTGAGGTCATTTGTCTGTTCAGTCTGGAGAAGATGGAGGGGAGACCCCATCACAGTCTTCAACTTCCTTATGAGGGGAAGAGGAGGGGCAGACATTGATCTCTTCTCTGTGGTGACCAGTGACAGGACTCGAGTAAATGGCCTGAAGCTGTGTCAGTGGAGGCTTTGGCTGGATATCAGGATAAGGTTTTTCACCCAAAGGGTAATTGGGCACTGGAAGAGGTTCCCCAGGGAAGTGGTCACAGCACCAAGCCTGAAAGAGTTCAAGAAGAAAATGGACAATGCTCTCAGGCCCGTGGTGGGATTCTTGGGTGTCCTGTGCAGGATCAGGAGTTGGACTTAATGATCCTTTTGGGTCCCTTCCAAATCAGCATATTCCGTGAGTTTATCTACAGTTTTTTGTACATTTGAAATAATGTAATGAATGTAAGGATGTTGATTTAGGTGCTCCATCTCTAATAATGAAAGGACACAAGTCTGAGCACCTGGAGCAAAGGGTTGAAATTTTTAAGTTAAAGAGTAAGCCACAAAGAAAGGGAAACCACTTAAATTGTTTAGGGACCTCCAAATTCAGGTAGCGTCAGAACAGATTTTTTTACTGAAGTTGGCCTATAAACTCTCATTATATGTTGCCATCCATTATATACTATTTATTTATTTATTTATTTCTATTTTTATTTATTTCTA
>VYZQ01007656.1:58204-94822 GCA_013400655.1 Mystacornis crossleyi | reverse complement strand
GTCAGATGGAATGACCAGTTAGGAGAGTGTTTTTTCTATTTAAGGGACGCAGTAAGCATGAGGTCCTAAGAGTTCATATTGAAAGAGACTTGTTTTGGTCATCTTTAGTCATTTTGGTAGTTGCACAAGTTGTTCTGACTGTTGCATTGAGTCATTTTTCAAATACTCAGGAAAATTATCAGATCTTCCCAGGAAAATGAGAATTATTTAAAATAGTGTCTCCCCTTTGAGCCCCCCCCCCATCTATATCATGTACATGCACACATGATACATCTTCTAATTTCATATACTTTTGTAGCTTTGGCATCTTTTTTGCTTGGAAACCACTCAAGCATAAATCATAAAAATGCAGCTTTACTACAGCTTTGAAGTGCTTTTATATTCTGCAGCATTCCATGTGAATTATTGCTGTGCTGTCAAAGAAAACAAAAACATTTGGGAAGGACTGTTTATTTTACAGTGGTTGACCAAAAGTATGCAAGTGGTTATAAAAAATGTAGACAGCTAACAATGGGAGGTGCCACTGCTGATTCTGTAACCCATTCACAAACCTTTGACACTTATTTTAGATCACTAGAGATAGAGCTAGGGACTTCCCAGAGGAAAACACACACTTCCAAATCACTCAAGTTATAAACAAAACCATTGTCCCCTCTGTTAGTCCACCCTGATCCTTTTCCCCCACCTGCCCACACAGCCAAGCAGAAAGCATGGGATTTCTATCCATGTAGTGAGGCATTTTTTGTTAGCCAACTATTTCTTTGAAGTCGTTTCCACTACAACAACGTAGTAGTAGAGATGTGTATTTGAATTTGTCTTGTCTTTCAAAGAAACCTTTTTATTAAGGTGGTACCACTTCTGGTGCTGTAGGGTACCATTTCCTATGATTAGACTCCCTATGTATTCAGCTACCCAACAAACTACTGCATGCAAGTTGAAGGTGAGTTGGAGTCTGTAAACTGTTTTGCTTCTTGCTAGAAATAAGGCATGTGGTTCCAGTCTGCTCATCCTAGAAAGTGAGTGGTAGAACAGAAAGCAGCCCAATGGGTAACCAAGGAGGCTGCCATATGAGTGGCTGCCCTGTGAGGAATGACTGAGTAAGCTGGGATGACTCAGCCTGGAAGAGATTTAGAAGAGTCAAGTCATGAGAGGCATGGAGAAAGCTGGTAGGGATTGGCTCTTGACTAGTTTTTCTAAAACTGGAGTGAGTGGAATCAAATAAAATCAGTAGTAGCCTGTTCCAGAACAAGCAGAGATCGAGTCCCTGAATTAGCCATCTTGCTCTGGTTGGTCTCAGTGTCAATGCTGGGGTGGGCAGAGAATTCTTAAAATCAAACAGTAATAGTCACAGTCATACTCATGGTCATAAGAATAATAACAATCACAATATTAAGAATAGTTTATGGAAAAAAAAAAACCTGCAAATATTCATTGCAAGGTGGTTAGAAATTCAGCCTTGGTCTGCATTACTTTTTATCTACTGATATCCTGTGGGACACTCAAAAAGAGAATGAAAGAGAGAAAACTGTTAAAATAATATTGTCCACCCTCTGCCCTACTCTGTACAAGTTCCATACAGTTGTTAATGAAGATTTGTTGATGAAGAAAGGATGTGAATCCTAAGGAACTTGCCTTTCATAAATGTGCAGGGATTACTGTGTCACTACTCTTGACACATTTCCTTTCCCTGTAGGTACACACCCTTCCCCACACGTTTCTGCAGTGCATGTATGTTGGTGTGAGTAGTCCTCCAGTTATGCCTCTTACGTGGAATTTCATTTGAAAATTGAGGTGGGGAGTGTCTGTGAGCTGACTAGCAGCTGATCAGTCCTTTAGCCTGCTATTTATTATCCTAGAAAATGAACAGTGCCAGAGGCTGTACAGTACTACCTTGCATGGCTACATAATTAAAGCTATCTTCCCTGACCAGAGGCAAATAAGCATGCAAAAGCCTGCTGCTGTTTGCCAAAAGGAGCCTTAGTCAATGGGAGAGAGAGAAATGTTTTGTGCTTGGTCTTTTTGCTGCTTATATTAGAATCATGCACTGCTATTTCTATCTGTTTTGCCAGTTGGCATCCATCCACCTTTTCTATTCATGCTCAAACAGCCAGGAACACTACAGCGGGAGAGGAAGCCCCTTCTCATATGTTGCTGACTGAGCTGCCAATGGCTTGTATTTGCAGTGGATCCAGCAACAAAACAAAGCACAAAGCAACCCCATCACATCAGCTGTGTGTGCTAACAAATAGGTTCAGTGAATAGTTTTGGAGCAGTGTCCCAGACCTTCCCTTCAGTTGCAGTAAAGGCATTAAATTTATTTAATGCCCAAAGCAAAAGTGGCATATGTTCCATTAAACTTGAAAAACTACTTTGTCAGACAAAAAAAAAAAAAACCCGCGCAACAAAAACAAACAAACAATCAAACAAAAGACGCCAGAAGAAAAACTCTGAGATGCTTACTACTGAAAAGTAGGGGGAGATGAATGAATTCAATCTGAACTGATCAAGTTGATTACATGGTTTAATTGGGCTTTGGTACAGCAAAAAAAAAACAGGTATCTCTTCTGGAAATGGTAAAAGCATCTTATAAACAGCCTGTAATGAGAGTATCTGAGTCATTAACTTGCATGTGCAAATACACTTATGTATCTCATGCCCAAGTTACAGCCTCAATAGAAATAGTTTTACAGAGTCTGAATAATAGTTGGGAGAAATAGAGGGAGTATGGAAGCAAAAAAAACAGCCAAGTAATTGAAAACATCCTCCAGAGAAGTAGCCAAGAAGTGACATTTGGGATGCTGAATGTGAGCTGGCAATGTGAATGCCATTCTTACCACAAAGCCTTTTGTCAAGGTAGTAATCATTTTGGGATGGGTTGATTTGAAAGGACACACACTGATAGAAACAGGCTTGTCTTAGCCTTCCCCATTGGTAGTAGGATCTACTGATGCTGGAACTGAATTCTGCTCCGGGCGTCTCACTGAAAAATAATCTTTCAGTTTTTCTTTCACCCACTCATTCTGAACTACCAAATTATGTGATGACAGTGGGAGTTAAGATATACCCAAGGTGCTGTGCCCTGTGCTAACCCTGTAGAATCACTGACTAGCTTTAGTTCAAAGACTCAGATCAGTCTATAATGTTTTCAAGCAACATGCTACTAAGAATGATAGAAGGGAATATTTCTAACATGAATAGTATGATCTTGTTGTAGTCAGAACTTTTATTTTCAGAATTTATTGGTGCCTACAAATACTGCTTTCTCCCTTTAAGACAGAGGTAACAATGATTTCAGCTTTGTGAAAAGTCTAGATTAGGATAAAGTAATGTAGTTAGGGAAAGTTAATAGTCATTTATTTTAAATGGACTGACCCAGATGTTAAACAGTTTCTTTTTCTTCTAAATTCACTGTTATTTTTGGTTTTGGTCCTCCGGAGCTTTCACTGGGGAAGTACTTTTTACAAAAGTGAAAAATTGACTATCTTCTACATATACCATACTTCTAATGTGTAAATGTTTTGGGCATTGTATAAAGGAGAATGCTGTTGTTCCATGTAGGAAATTAGGCAGCAGAAAGTGAATTGGTGGCATATTCCAGTGCTACATTCCCTGCCTGATAGACTTTGCTGTTTCTGTTACCTATAAGTGTGTTTCAGGAGTTTATATTTTATTATAAAACACATACTATATTTTCCTTTTGTTTGCAAGAAAAACAATGCATTTTGGAAAGTTTTATCCCTTAGCTGGGAGAAAAAATTATTGTGAAGGTGTTTCAGAAACTAACAGCATGTCTTGCCTTTTGTCCTTTTTCTTATATGGTGATCCAGTGGTTTCTGCCTCGGGTCCGTACTAAGGAATACTTTGAAAATGGAAAATCTAGTCAATGGGCTGCTCATGTTACAGAAAAAGAGCAAGAGTTGACCCCGGGCGTTTCACATGTTCTTATTCAGTATCTTTTCTCTGCAAAGCTAGTTGGAGCTGTGATTATTTCTGTGTGTTATTTCATAGAGAAAACTCCCCAAAGGAGTGGAAGCTAGGGCTGGTTTTGCCTGTTGGCTGACCTGCGGTAGCCAGCCACATGTGTGCAGTTAGCTTGCTGCAGATGGAAGGCAAACGGCATCACTTAAACTGCTATCAGTGAGCCAACATGGGGTCAGTAACTTGACTGTGTGCTTGCAGTTCCTGTTTTGAACTGACCCAGAGGCGGTCAGTTGGTAGTAAAAACCTACCTGAGAAACATTTGTCAGGGAAAGTATAAGATATGGGTATGTGATTTGGGTATTATATTTAATTTAAGAGATTATGGTATGGGAACAGGCTAAGAAAAAGGGATTGTCAGCATAGCTGCAGTGTCTGGGGAAAGTGGTCATTCACTTATGGGATGTCCCTGAGCCAAGGGTATCTGGGTGGGGGAATGCTGCATACACAGAACAGAACACTGGAGCTCAGAGATTCCAGAGTTTAATATCCTTTAGTGTGCTTTTCCTTCCTTGTTTTTATGGACAAGGAATAAACCTGGGAGAATAATATAAGTCTAGATTTACTGTACACATTTTAAATCTCGTATTCTTTATGGCACAAGGTAAGCTGTAAAAGTTCAAGGTTTCTCCTCTGTGTAAATCAGTGTAGTGCCATGAAAGAGATTGAGACAGTTCTTGTATGTAAGAATCAGGGCAGAATAATTCAGAAAAAAATACAACTGGTTCAGCTTTATTGAACTAGAACATTTTCATTACCTTAAAGCAAGTAAAAACATCCAAGATTAGTAAATCTTTTCCTGTGGCCCAACATTCATCTTGATCATTTTCCAATCGTTCAGAAGCAAGCTAGTAATCTCTCAGGCCCGGTAGAGATGCTTTCAGTTGTGCTGTAAACCTTTTATGATCCTGAATCTCCAGTTTTGCTCATATGTCTACTGTTCTGGGCTGTTACTGCGATTCTTCATAGGAAAAGGAAATATTTTCTCTAAGATGGGCATTGATTTTTACACTGCTAGATAAGACAAGCATGTTATTTGAAAAGCATCTGAAAAGCAGGATTCTTTTGTCTGAAAGCTCCACATTAATGACTACATGGATTTTCCGGTTTTTTTTAAATTTTTACCAGGAGTACTCACTGTATTCTTTCTGCGGTAGTTACTCAATAGCACCTAGTGGGTACATTCAGCTGATGATGACTTGCAAGTGCTATGCATTACCTTTTTTTCTTTGCTTAAAACCCTATTTCAGGATTGTGTTGTCAACCCTTACTCCAGTTCCTGGATGCATTCTGCATAGAATCAGTGCCAGTAGCAAAGACTCTAGAGAAGGGTACAGAACCTCTCGTTCACCTCTGCAGCTGAGGTAAAAACCTTTGTTAAAGGCACAAGTTTTTGAGCTGGTGGCTGACCAGCTCAGGTGAGTCTGTGAGAGATGCTCTTGCACCTTGCTAAGGGTGCTTGCTGTTCTTGCAAGATATCCTCAGCCCTCAGTGACAGGGTTGACAGCTTTTGAAAATGAAGAAAAAACTCTTGTCTTGGGATCTGCAAGTCTCTGTATGTGTCCACTGCTTGCTGAAGCATCCAGCAGCTCATGTGCTTTACTTGCAGCATGCCCCTCATCCTTCACATGTGAAGTGTATTTATTCTTGTCTCAGCTGTAAGCCTGAACTTGGCACACGAAACAGCATTACACGATATCCTCTCTTCCCTCCTTTAGCAAAGCGAAATGATATGACCTATGGACTCACATTCCTCAGACTCCTCTCAGTTAATGCCTTTCTTCCCACTCTGTCATTCACTGTAGAATGGGTCCTGATGGTACAGAAAATAGCTCACGGTAGAGTTAGGCAGCCTCAGAGCCCTGGCTGGTTGGAAGCAGTGTTGTACTGATGGCTGCAGGATGGACAGATGAAGAGTGTGTCTCTGAGTGGGTGGGAGGATGTGGTGCTCAGCCACCTCACAGTGCTGTGCAGGTTGCAGTCAGCCTCACACATCTCCCTTTCCCTCTCTCCCTCAATTTCAGCCTGCTTCTTGCTCCTTTTCTCCTTCTTGACTCACGCCACCATCTATTTAATTAGCTTAGTCCTGTGATTACAGGTCTCTAACTCTAGCTGTGCTTGCTCGTATCCTCCTAGGAGAAAGAGGAAGAGAGGGAGGGAGGGAGTCCCGTCTCTCCCACTGACACTCGCCTCCAAGGTCTTGGCTAGGGGACAGCCACTGCTGGCAGCAGTCTGGGAGGAACTCGCAATGGTAGCAGAAGAAAAGAATTTGGCAGGGAGGTGAACCACATGATTGTGATTCATTCTGCACTCTTGAAATGTGGCAGGAGGGATAGGAAAGGCTTCATGTGCCAGCACTGAGAGCAGAGATATTCACGTTCAAACATCACATTCTTTTTATAGTAAAGTATGTCTCATAGGAAAAATATTGAACTTGGCCTTCCAGGATGAAGAAAATAGGCCTAACTGTGATTTTACTGCTTGAGTCACTCACTTAATCAGTCACTGGTTGCATGTAGGAAGCCTTCTATTAGGCTGACTTGGAAAAATTGTTTTTTATTAATTAATAATGACACTGAGCTGTTTTTCAACTTGCTCAAAACTGCTTTTATTTGTAGGTCCCCTTTTGCAAAGGCACT
Organism: Mystacornis crossleyi; assembly: GCA_013400655.1. Classification (NCBI taxonomy): domain Eukaryota; kingdom Metazoa; phylum Chordata; class Aves; order Passeriformes; family Timaliidae; genus Mystacornis; species Mystacornis crossleyi. The sequence continues at coordinate 88,205 of VYZQ01007656.1, read as the reverse complement.
CCTAATATACCGTGGTTCAGAAGAGTAATCCCCTTAATCCAGTTGCTTGATATAACTGACTTCTAGATAAGGCTCTAGTTTTTATCAGGAGTTAAAAGTTTGCTGGAAAGGTGGACAAAGTTGTATGGGAATTACGATGACTTTTGGGCCTGCTTCTTCTACCTTTCCTCACATGGGATAGCCCCTTAGCGCTAGGTTGCATGTGTGTCCCACTGACATACCACGTAGGAGTGAAAGCAACAGAAGAGGTCATTTAATGTGCATGGAAGCGCAGGGTGGCAGTTTGAAGACCGTGTAATAAATCAGTCCCAGTACATCTTAAAAATTTCCTTTTGTAGGCCACATTTTTGTGAAAATCCAGCATAACAAGACCATCTCTTCAGCCGTATTTCGGCCCAGCTCCTCTTTCCAGCAGCAGGTGGTTACAAATGCGGCTGTGGAAGTGCAGTTCAGCTGAGGAACACCAGTCTGCACAGTCCCACACACTCGCAAGGTCCACATTGGCTCAAAGGCTGATTGCTTCCCATGCACCATAAATCTGCATTTGCATCCAAAAATGTAAAGGCCACAGAGTATGGAAGTTCCTTTTCCTCCCTGAGTGTGTTTATGACAGATTTATATTGATGGCAGCAGTGTACACAGGCACAAACGTCTATTATATTCAGGCTCTCCTAACTCAGCCTCTGTTTCCTGCTGAAGGTGAGACAAGGTCCTATATGAATGAGGAGTGAAATTACAGCTGAACTTTCTAATTGTGTTAGTACAGGAGAACCTTTAAGAAACAGAGCAAGACCTTTTTTGTTCGGAGCCACCCCTACCCTCTCTTTACCAGTTCACTTTATGTTAAGTTCACATTTTCTCCCCCAACCAAAAAAAAAAAAAAAGAGTAAATGTGTGCCTATATATCTCCCTGTGTTTACAAAGGAAATTTGAAAGGAAGGTCAGAAGTGCTTTTATTCTTGAAAAAAGCCAGCCAGTTTCAGCTACTCAGAACTTTCAAAGTGTATACAAAAACACAAATGCTGGTAGCTGTTATTTCAGGCCTCAGGCTTAGACATGATAAATTCACACTGTCCAGATTTCATTTTGGAAGCAGTGCCTACTCCTGCACAGACATCCATATCCTGATGAACTCCAGGACAGCTCAGAGGGGCAGTCACCACATCCTCTGTCTGACCCTGACGGTGACTGCTTCCTCCTGCCTCCCGCGTTGGGCTCAGCAGATGAGTCTGGGTGTGAACACCAGCCACAGCTATGAAAGCCAAGTCAATGTCAAGTTCAGCTCTGCCAGAGTATTCTAGGACCGGATACTCCTTCATCTCACCCTCCTTCCCCTCTGCTGTCTCCCTGTTTCCCTATGACAGAAGAGTAAGAAAAATCGGATGTTTACATTAAGGGTTTCAGAGGTTCCCAGTGCATTTTAGGAGTGGTGCCAGTGTCTTTGAGGCTTTGAAGAACCCTGTTGTGAAGCTGCCCTGATAAACCACAGTCCTCTCCATGTTCTCATGCTGATTTGACACCACTGTTTTAATTGGAATAATTCCTTTTCAGTTGTCAGTTTAAACTGGGAACCAGGAGGCAATGCTGAGCTGTAACCAGAAAGCGGCAGCGACATCTTGCCCGTTCCTCTCTCCTCTATAAATGTTTTTGCTTCTCGTTTGTTGGACAAACATCATTTCTGTTTAACTTGTTGTGGCCTCTGGTTGCTTTGTAAAAAGACTGGAGGAGAAGCGTGGACATAAGCAGAACCTAACTCCTTAAAGAGACTATCAAAGAAACTGAACCAATCCCAGAAATCATGGGGTGCAAAAATACCTCCAGGGTGCCTATCCACTTGTCTTTTCACCTCTACCAGCTTCTGAATCTAGGCCGGTCAGTTATTTCTTGCTTCGGTTCTTGTTTAACTACAGGGTTTAATGGCTTAGGACTTAATAGTGTTTGCAGTGGTAAATAGCTTCACCTTTGATTGAATCGAGAATTCAAAAATCTTTGGAACCAAATCCCCTCTTTAAACAGCCCATCTTTATTTTTAACTTCAGAGAAAAAATCACTGGCATGTTGTTGTCTGTGTTTGCCATGATTCAGCCACCATCAGCCACCTCATGCAGGGTAGTTTCATACTGTTCCTGCCCGAGCCTCTGTCACCCGTTGTGCCAGGGGTCATGCTCCTGGCTGAGCTGGGGCATCTGAGTGGTGAAGGTGTCGGCACAGGTTTAACGCAGGTTTTTTGGACTGACATACTACTGCAAACATCTGCCTGTGCCTTTAGGTTCCTAACATATCCTTAAGTACCTGTGTGTGTGTCTTCCCAAAGACACAGAGGAAGTCTGTGGTAGTGAAGAAACTGCTCCCCGGGGGAGGGACTCTGATGGTGCAGAACAGTGAGCAAATCTCTATGTCCTTGTTCGTGGACTTTTTTGAATGGACCTCAAAACACCAGCTAGTAAAAGGAGCACGTGAGATGATGTCACCCTGGCTTCAGAGGAAGAGCGCAGAGCTTCATACTGCTCCGTGGCAGCGTGACAAGTCAGACTTCCAGTGACAGTCATTTACCCTACTAGCCTGGATTTTAATGGATTATGGCTGAAGTTGTTACGGCCCGTTTGGTGGAAAACAAACAATCAAACAGACAAACAGATCTGTAGTTTTAGCAGGCTACTTTAAAATGTCAGCCATCTGCTAGGCAGAGGCTCAATAAATCAAGGCTGCAGGAGGAGGTTAGTGCGCACACGTGTGCGTCTGTGTTCTGCAGGCTTTGCATACTTCTCCAATGACCAGTTTTCTAAGTTGATACTTATTTTGCAGAAGATGCTCCTAGGATTTACGCAGCTGGTGGCAATTAGAGTACTATGCTGGGGAGACTATCAATCTGTTTCTTTTTTCACTATAGCCAACTATCTAACCTTGGAAGGCGCTTCTCATTGCATTTAATTGTCACTGTAGGTGTTGTATACCTTCGCTGGAGGAATGATGTATCTTCAGATCTGTTGTTTCACTCAGTGTCTTCATTAAGGCTGGGTCTGGGGTGGAGTAGGTGGAATAACCCTTCCAGCCTGTCTGCCTTTAAGCCATTTTTGTTCTCAAGGCCCCATTCTCAGAGCAGCTCAAGCACGAGAGCAGTGTGGCATCCTACTCTCAAAGGAATCCCATTGAAGAAAATAGGCCAGCATGAATGAGGCTGAGAGACTCCAGCACTCCCTTTCCTACCAGCTAAGGAGATACTGTCCCAAGTTTGCAGTCAGTTACAGTGGCAGTGTTCTCGCTGATGCTGAGGTAAGCTAGAGCTCCCTCACCACCTCGCTTGGGGGGCTATTCAGGAGAAAGCGGAATCTAGGGTTAGCAAAAAGCTTCGGTTGCTTTCATTCATTAAAAAACAAAGGAGAAGAGCTGTATTAACATCGATGCTTTTTACACACGACTGCAGAACGAAGTGGTGCTCTGCACAGAGCAGTGGCTTGCTTTGTACACCCAGATCTTTATCCCTTCACTGCCACTGCACTGCCATATGGATATGCACCCCCTTGGACCAGCAAAAGATCATTTAAAGAGGAAAATGAACAGCATTTGCAGAGCAATAGGGGAAACACCTTTGCAAACAATTCACTCCCATTTTGAAAAATGTTAGAGTATCAGCCTCCAGAGTTGCAAGAAATACTTTTGTTAGGTTTCAGCTGCACACACACAAACAGATGCAACATATGCCCACCTACACAGCCCACTTCCATCTGCTTGAATATTCCTTCACTCCTTCATCATCACAGCAAATTCTTTAATGCAGGACATAAAATAAAAGTAATTAACAATGTTTATGAAGAAGCATATTGTGTTTAAGTGCACATTGTGAAGTAAAAAAGGCATTAAGATTGTTCAGAACATAGGAAGTGAGGAGGGAGGAAATTGTGTTTGTTGAATGTGTTTATGTGAGGATTACATGCAGTTTATGCAATTCAAGATTTCAGAAGCAGATAAGGTCTTTTAAATCAGCCATAAAATTTGTATCTGATTCTTCACACCAAAGAAATAACAAAAAATGGTTTTGTTTTCTCTGGAGGAAAACAGACTGAAGGAGGCATAGGGCCAAATTCTGATCTCACTTTCACTGGTGTTCAGTAAAATTGTTGGAAATATGCTGGATTTACACTGATGTAAGTGAGATTAGAACCTTGCCTGTGGCAGACAGAATGTTGTCTCTCTACATCTAGTATGGTTTGGGGCTATTTTAATACAAAAACTGTGTTGCTGTAATGTAGTTGAAAAGGTCATGGTGAGCAAATACAGACAAATGTTATATAACAATTTGCAGCTTTAATACAATTTTGCTGATATTTGGTGGAGTTCTTTGGATCTCTGTATAATTTTACTGGTTTAAATGTGTTTCTTATGAACAAGTTATTAACTTAAGAGAAGTAAAAAGCATCCACTGGGTGAGTCTGAAATGAATCAACACCCACATGTCATATCCCTTTCAACTGCTAAGTGAAACTGCTTGTCTTGTCCGATCTTGTGGATTTAATTTCTGCCAGGATGCATTTATACTCTTAAAATGAAATCTATCCAAGCAAATCTTTCGTTCCGCAGCACAGTCTTAGCTGCCCCTGCATAGCTTACAGGTGATGCATATTTGTTTGGCACAGACATGGGACATCCCACAAGATGGGATGAATCAGAGAGGGGGAATCCATGTACCTTCTCCACTGACTGTAGGCACATTCTGGTGTTTGGATGCATTTATTCTATTTTACAGGATAAATCTGAGGTCAGATTCTGTACTGCTGTAAGCCAGCAGAGATCCCTTTATTGCAGTGGATCTGTAGCAACTTGCACCGGCTGGGAATTTGGCCCCTAAAAGCTTGTGTCAAAAAAAGTTTTAACTGGGGAAAAAGCAGGAGAAAAACTAAGTGAAGCTTTTGCTGTCGAGAGACATTTCTATTATGTAACCCTAAAGTAGTAGTGTTTTGAGTATAGCCCGTTCAGTCATCCTAAACAGAATTAGTACAGTTGGGAAAAGGGGGGAGGTGTGAATGTTTCAAGAAGGTCTTTGAACATTTCTTCAAATGTTCATTGCATCTAAGATCCCATTTTTTGTGTGCCTTTATTTGCTCCAGAATACCACTGGACTGCCAACAAAGGAGGGCTTGTCCTCCCAGGAATTTTCTGCATTCCTCTCTGGAGTAGGCATTTTTCTCAGCTACAAAGGCCCTTTGGCAAATTCCCTCTAATCATTGGATTTACCCTGGGCTCTGATAGGTGCCATTCATGAACTTGGTCTGCTGTTTGATGGGGCTGAAGCATTAATGGGATCTTTTCATGATAAACAAAACAGAGTAACATTACTGGAGGAATCACAAAGCTGCTCTTGTAGGGCAGTGTGGTTCTTTCTCCCTCGGTTCTCTCTCTGTTCCACTCTGTTCTCCATTTTCCTTTCATTTTTTTCCTTATCATTTCCTTGCTTTTATCAACATGCATTCTTTTTTGTCTCTGGGACCATTTTTAGTGGCAGATCTTCCCAGATCTCTTTACCTCAGGAGACAGTGGGCTAGCTCACAGCCTGTGCTTGGCCCCAGGAGGTACAATAAACCCATACAAACAGCCCAGCTTTAGCAGTTTGGTGTACACCTTCAGAGAAGAGACATGCATAGATCCTAAATCCCATCTTTACTCCTGTGGGTTTCATTCCCATCAATGGGTTTCACCTCTGTTAATGAATGACCAGTGTTCAAATGAGGGGAGGGAAAAGTTGTAGAAGGACTCACTTTTGTATTGAAATAAAAGCCAAAGTTGCCTATGCTTTTTAAGTCCATTTGTAATGGTGATTTTGTAGTCTTTTAGACAACATATGTGCAGGTTTTTCTCTCTAGTCACTTCTAAAGTGACTAGAGAGTGCTATACTGTCCTAGTAATGGATGTGTTGTAAAAAGCAACATACATGGAGGTGACACAACAGCTTATAAAAAATAAACTCAGCAACCAAAAATAAAGCAGAACTGCATCTTTGTGTTGAAGCTGTTTCTGCTCTTCTTTGTGGAGTGATGGGACCCAATAAAACGTAAACAATACACTGCTCTTTCAACCACCACTCCTTTCATTGAAGTATCTCACGTGCCTTCTGATGAAGTATCACACTTGGGTTTGGGTAAATAGTATAGCTCCTTTTGAGAAAATAAAAATTGCAAGATTTTTCTTTAAAAACCCTTTCATTTTAAATTTCTGAGTTTGAAAAACGCTGCCTTTCCAATTGTCAGTTTTAAACCAAGTGATTTTCACATTCACCACTTGAATTTGTTAAATCGTCTGTATTTAAAGCTGATAATGAATTGTTTGAGTGAACATAAAGAGCTGGTTTTGTTTCAGAGTTTACTGAAGTTTCCCAATCTTCTTTTCAGACAAAAGAGTTTTTTGCTAGAATCTTCTTCCCTAGAAGTAAAAGAGGCAGGAATCAGACAGAAGGGAAATGACCTCATTTTCTTTCATGTGCTGCACATAACTTCTCACACTTATATCCTGCTGAACAGCACTGTGTTTGGAAAGTGTTGGAGGGAAAAGCTTTATGTACTGTGAGTATGAGAGAGCTTCTTAGACTTAGGTCAACAGGCTACATGTGAAGGCATTGCAGTCAGTAACTCCTCTTTTTGGTACCCTGGAGACGCTCCTGGTTTTTCAGATAAGAGCTTTAAGCTTAAGCAACTGATGGGATTGCTTACGTTGAAGGAAACGTAAGATATTTGCTGAAATTTGGCCCAGTTGTAGCTCATTTTGGGGAAATTTCCCTAAATCTTCCTTTGTTCTTTCCTCAGTCCATCTGATTATCCATCTATCTGTCTCCTTGCAAAACCATCAGGGAAGGTAGGGCTTTTCTGATGTACTTGGGAGACAAGAAAGGCTGCCTGAGCTGATAGTCACGGGAATCGAAAGCCCTGGTAGATCCAGCTGAGAGCTCTGAAGGTAGAATGAAGGTGAATGAGAGTACAAGGTTGCATCTTTGATGGATTAAGGGAAAATCAGGCTGAGAATGACTATCGTGCTGTGTAAGCTAACCCGTCTGGATGGCCTGGACATGATGGACACCTGGTGGGACACCTGCCCTGGTCATGCCACAGCCAGGACCTGTTGGGTGTGTGTCACTGGCGTCCAAGTGCTGTGTTTCCAAGGGGACCACACCTGTTAGTGTGTGCTTGTGGAAATTTGGCAGCTACAGGGAGCTGGGAGAGTCCAGAAGGGTCTCAAGGCAGTGGCTTGACAAAAATTCATTCTACTCAACTGTAAGGAGACAGAAGATACGAATGACCTCAAGGCCCCAGAGCCCCTCAGCTCTTCCATATCAGCTTTCAAACCTGAAGTGCAAGATGTTTTATTAACAGTTGCTATAACTATAAACACTTACTTGGCACCGGTCACAGTAGTGTCCAAGGACCTTCGTGCATTTTAGTGAATTAATTAAACATATTACAGCATTTAATGCCCACGGTGGGAGATTCAGCTGCGGGCCGTTGGAACTCAGAGTTGCATGGTTTGAGTGGGACACATGATTAAAGGATGCATAGTCATAATTCCAGTTGTGCACTGACAACTTTATTTTGTATTTTTTCTCTATTTAAATTCACCTTCCAAACACTCATTGCCAAAAATACCATAGGGATAACAAAATAATGAGAAAGTAACTTTATGTTCAAAATTATGTGTTTCATATCTCCTGAGAATAACTTGAATGGTATAGAAATTAAAGGTACCTTTAAATAATGGAGTCTTTTTTTCTCAACGTCTATTGGTAAAAATTAGCTTTGCTGTCCTCAAAGAACTAGTGCTGTAAAATGCCAATCATGGTTTAATTGTGGTTTGGTATGCTAATTCCGTGTGACAGTCTAAAGGTCTTTGAAGTCTAATTCTCAATTGTATCTAATAATCTGGGGTTTTATGGAGTTGAACTTTAAGAAATAGGCCATCAGCTAAACTGATGCAGGTAGATGTAGTTATGAGGTCACAGTTAACAGTGATTGAAGTGAAATCCTCTTCGTGTTCACTTGAAGATCAGAGTCGTGAAGGGGTCACCCCAGAGGTCAGTTTCCAACAACAAGCTCACATTTTCTGCAGATCTATTTTTATGTATTTGACCAAGAAAGGGTAAGAATAAGTCTTTGAAAACTGTGGTGACTCAAGTAAAATGCTGTCCTTCCTATCAAATATAGGAAATATTGGCATGAGGAGAGGGAAGGCTGTGCCTCCTTGGGCCAGTTGGCCTCTTTGAGCTCACCGAAAAAAGGTAATGGACCTTTGTCTCTGCTGGATGAAGTGAACTAGCAGATGAGGGTCTGCTGAACATCTTCTCCATAGAAAAACTCTTGAGCGGTCTGATTCCTCCAGGTGAAAAAAACTTGAAGGAGAATATGTGCCCTGTGTGGGAGGTAAGATTTACACTGGAGAAAACCTGTCATTATAGAAAGAGCACAATGCCAATTGTCTCCTTAGATTTCAGTGATGCCAAAGTGTTGAGGTCATCTTCAAGGGAGGAACAGATGACAGCATGCCTAAGCGCTTGTTTTGGACTTCATTCCAAGTCAAGAAAACAAAAGACATGCAACACTTACTTCCTCCAAAAAAGGTGTCCCTTACTGCTCATTGCTTCCTTCCTTCCCACAGCTGCTGCACAGCTGGGCCATGAGCAGCCCTGTTCCACCACTGCCGTGAGTTCACAGCAGCACCTCTCCTTTTCCTCTTGGCTGCAGAGGTGTTCATGAGCAATACCAGCTGAAGGTGAGGAGATGTTCTCCTGAAGGTGTTCTCTCTGTGTTACACGCAGGGCTGTGATTACAGCTATAGAAAAATTTGAGATGCACTGGTATGGGTTTCAGCTTGGGTAAAAGTTTACTGGAACTGATTTGGAATTTCTGGAGTATTTTTTTTTCTTCCAGAAACACTAAATTGTTGAATCAAAAATTCCTAAGACGAAAGGTCCATTTCAAGAAATTTCCCATCTCACTTAAAACCAGTGGAATGAGAAATTCCAGTTGATTAATTGTATTGGTGGTTTTGTTTCATGAACCCTTTATGTTTTATTTTTAAAGGACTTCTACTAAGCTTTTCTCCCTCAGTCTTTGAAATACCAGTTGCTGCATCAAGCAACTTCCACTTCTCTGATCCTTAGCCTGACAATTGTCAGATTGCAAGGCAAATTCACTTTGGTTTCATGTCAGTGGCACGTCCTTTGGGTTATTCTGGAGGAACCAGAGCTGTAGCTGGAAAGCTCTTTGATATCATTGTGGTCTCTTTTAACTACAGGAGCTGTCTTTTCAGCCCCAGCTGCTTGGCAGGCAAGCCAGTGTGGTGGCCAGAAAAGAGTCATGGTATTGTTAATATCATGGTGACTGTTGCAGATGTACCTTGCGCAAAAATCATGCAACTTGTCAAGTCCATTTTAGTCTTTAGAAGGAAACACAGTCTGAAAAGTTCTCACAAAGCAAGGAAAAGCATTCTTCTTCTGCTAAATTGTGCACAAGATCTTCCAGAAAGATAATATAGCTTCTTGTACAGAGTTATAATAACCTCATAAAACTGACAGGAGGTTCATTCTTCACTCCTGCCAGAGGACCAAAACTTGGCTCTTCACCCTTTGTGTTTTCAGTTCCCATGTGCATATGAGGTATACTTGAAGAATGGAGGCAATTGATCATGGGAACAGCTTGCTTAGGGGATGTGGTGAATTCTTTAAGACTTGCAGTCTTTAAATCACAGTTGAATGTTTTTCTAAAAGATATGCAATACTTGAAGCTGAAATTACGATATTGATGCAAGAATTGCTGGGCAAAGCCCTGTGACTTACGCTGTGGAAAAGGTCAGAGTAGGTAATAGGAATGGTACTTTCCGATCTTACTGGTGTCTCTTGGGTGTGTTTGGGGATTTATTAACCACTGCGACACGTACGCTGCCTCAGTTAAGTGTTTTATTCAGTTTGGTGTTACCATTGTTACCAAAAACCAGTAAAAACAAAAAACTCCTTAACACCAATGTAGTATTAAGAAGCAGGCATTCTTTATTTGGCCAGATGCACCTGGCTGCACTATGAAGACTGTTCACATTGCTGTAGCAGCAAAAATTATCTGAAAGCAAAACTTCTTCCTTTCCACAGCTGTGTGCTGGCACAAACTGCTTGCCTGGGTACAGAGAAGATGAGGTCAGTGGAGGAAAGAGGCCGAGTCATCCTAGCTGGCCATTGCTGGTGGAGGACCCCACGTAGTTAAGCTGTAGGAAGATGTCCTCATTGAGCTCCAGCTGTGCCGGTGGAAGAGGTCACTGCCCTCGGCTGCTTGTCACAGCCTCCCACCCGGAGGTTACTGACCTTGCCCAGCTGCAGCCGGGCACTGTTTGTGAGCACTTCCTAATCTGCTCCAAGCAAAATCAGCCAGATTCGTTCAGTCGGTTTAAATGGTTGATCAGAGCAAGCCTGGCCACTTTTGTCTGAAGCGGTGGGAAGACGTGCCACAACGCATGCTGGTGGCAGAGCGGTGAGAGTGGCAGCTCTCACATTCTCAGCTGGAAGCAATGCTGTGTGCAGAAAAAGGATGCGTGTCCTCAGATTCAAAGCTGGCTCTCGCTTTCCCTCTCCACTGCTCACTTCCCACCTTGGAGGATGTGTCATCAGGAGGGGATGATTAGGCTTCTTTTATTACATGTCTAATTATCCCATAGCATGCGGTCTTTTGTTGCTGTATTTGCACACACTCGGCCCCTACCTGAATTCCACTGTAATTATCTGCACTGCACTGCTATTATATCAAGCCTGGGTTACAGGCACATCCTTTTGAGAAGGATTTGTTTTATTTACTCATCTAGGAAACAGAAGTTCACATCCTGTGAGTTGTACTGGCCTTGTTTTTCCTGCTCATTTCTGATATTACTCTGCCACTACTGCAAAACTCTGTTTAACTTTGTGAGCTCCTGGCAAGCAATAACTGCATTATTAGCTCTATCAAGTTATCAGTGAACCTATAAAGCAGTGTCTTTTCATGAACCCCTATGCTCTGCAGCCTCAGTGTTTGCGAAGCAGCACAGATGAAAGAGATTGCTGGGGCTGGCATAAGTATAGACTTGTGTCGAGACCAGCCTCATTTAGTGCAAGTTTATTACCTGTGGAATTTAAAAATTATGTTCAGTGTAGCATGTCCAACAGTCAAGAGGCAAACTGAGGCTTGATTTTAATCTCTGGTTAATATCCAAATATTTTGTTTTACAGGAACTGCTAATTTTTGTTTAATCTTTTCAACAGCAACTGAGCCAAAGTCAGCTGTAGTCATAACTTCACTAAAGAGGCTGAGGTCTTGTGTAGCCAGCAGGGATATTCTAGGTTTAAAGGAGTGTAATCTGGTCAAATGAAGAGGCAGTCTGGTCTAGCATTGGTAGTTTCTGTTGATTTGAAGAAGATGCATCATTTCATAAATCCTGTTTTTCTGTGGGAGGAATTTGAGGATGGCAGTCTTTGAAAACTGACAGCAGATGGTCCACACTGGTTGAATTTTATTCTGAGCATAATGTTAGTTGGCACGTACGTGATGAGATCAGAGTTTCTATTAGATGTTAGCTGAATTTATTACCCCGGTGGTATCCTTTCAGTAGAAGTCCTGTCAATGTTTCTATTATAAACTTTGTTTATTAGTAATAACTCAGCCATAAAAATTCTCTCTAGACTGAAATGTAGTGAGCAAGTTCTCAGCTGAGATCCAAGAACATTTCTCTTTTCCCTAAATTTTGAAGGAAATTGTTTTGACTATGGTTTCATTAGAATAAGATAAAAGGATTTGGGGCATATTTTACATTTCTTTCACTAAAACAGAAGCAAACATTTTGTAGGCAAGCGTATTCTTTATTTTTTTATATATATGACAAAATTAAGGAATGAGACAGTAAAAAGATTTTGTGCACAATTTAACTGGCTTTCCGCATGTGAAAATATGGCATAATTCCCCATCTCCTCAGCAAGGGGGTTCTGTTTAAAGGTTGGCAGTGAGGGTATAGGGCTTGTTACTGTCCTGGTTTCATCTGGGATGCAGTTAATTTTATTCCTAGTAGTTGGTACAGTGCTGTCTTTTTCAATTTAGTTATGAGAATAATGTTGATAGCACACTAGTGTTCTAGATGTTTCTGAGTAGTGCTTACTTTAAGTCAAGGACTTTTCAGCTTTCCATGCTCTGCCGGCAAGGAAGTGCACAGGAAGCCAGAGGGAGCATGGCCAGGACAGCTGATCCAAACTGGTCAAAGGGATGTTCCATACCATAGAATGTCTTGTTCAGTATATAAGGTGGGGGGAAATTGGACAAGAAGGGCTGGTCACTGCTGGGAGACTGGCTGGGCACTGGTCAATGGCTGGTGAGAAACTGTATTGTGCATCACTTGTCTTTTAGGTGGGAATTCATTTCTCTCTCTTTGTTGTCCCCCTTTTCATTGCAATTATTATTATAATGTTGTTATTTTTATTGTTGTTGTTGTTGTTGTTATATATCAATTATTAAGCTCTTCCTATCTCAACCCAGGGGGTTTTCCTTCTTTCTGCTTCTCCTCTCCCTTCCACTGGGATTAGGGTGTGTGAGGGAGTAGATGTGTGGTACTTCGTTTCTGACTGGGGTTAAGCCACAACAGTTACACTCTGCAAGTAACATGTAGGCATCTCCATATTAAAAAAAACACATGTACAATACATTTTTAGATCATGGATTCACAAATCTAATGTGCTGTATAAAGTAGTCAACACCAGAAATGGATGCAAACAGTCTCCTAATAGATAGTGATTAACAAAGGAAGCCTGCAAGTCTGATTTATGGGCCTTTAATGCTTGTCAGATTATGCCTTGAAAAACAAGGATGAAGATGTCAAACGACACTAATCCACTTTTGCGTTCGTCTCCATTCTCCTTTAGTTTCTATAGCTACTTTGGATAATTTGATGTAAATAAATGACCCACAAGTAGGGTGATGCCCCCACAGACACCTCATACAGCCCCCACAGACCACTCTGTAGCTGTAGGGCATTTGGGGACTGCAGTGGTGACACGGTCTAAACCCTGCAGCACAGCAATATACTGGTGCCCAGAATATTTGTAAGCAAACAAATCTGATGGTTTCATATGAGGTAACCTCCTCTTTTCTTAGGTGATGAGAGGATAAAAGCAGGCCTGTCAGGGGTCCAAGTCAGTGAAGCGTCCATCCATGGACCTGCAGGCCATACTGAAAGTGAGTATGTATAGGGATTGAGATGGATATAGGTTTCAGGAGTGGAAACACAGAGAGGTGAGCTGTTACAGCAGAGTATGAAACTTCGTTAGCTTCTGACAAGGACTATTTCTGTTGAAATACTCTCATCAGAAAATAGTGTTTCAGGTGAAAATTAAAGTTTGAGCTGAAACTACGTGGTCACTTGAGAAGATATTTTCTTCATGAAAAAAACCAAAATGTAACATTTTATAGTCCCTGCTGGGCTAACATATCGGTAATCAGTTTTCCTATGAAAAGGTGATATTATGTCTCCTTCAGTGAGAGGAAGCGTCTGTGGAATTGTGCGTGCAGCAGGGGGAGGAGGCATTTTCCAGCTTAATTGAACTGCCCAAGACCTGAACCAAATCCAAATTGTTCAGTGGTGTACCGAGATACAGAGCACCAACCCATTCACAAGTTCGAGACAGAGGGCAGGAAGGAGGTACTCACAGAGATACCACACTCCTGTGAACCTTGCCGGCCAACTGTTGAACTGGTGTAAATTGGTCTGGCTCCAGTGACCTGGAGCTATGCTAAGTATGCATTAGGGGGTCGGATGCATTCAAGCGTGTCTTGCTTTGTTTGCATTCATTCAGAAATCGTGGCAGTATCCAAAACATGACATGAGCATATACATTAGAACTTAATCGTATAAATCTGGCTGATTTTGAATGTGCTCTATGTTTTTTTCCTTTGTGTTAGTTATTTATGATGCTGGACAGTACAAATTAGCATGTATCCCAAGGAAGTGTTTGATGTAAAATAAGAAAAATTCCTTTAAATTTTAACAATTTTAATTGTTCAAGGGGCTGATTGTTATTTATTTTATTAAGCACGTAAGGGTTGTTTGGATTTGTGTTCTGCCTATAATTCCTGTGTTTGGGGCAGTGCTGGTGGGAAAATGGTACCAGCAATTTATGAAAGGTGATACTGTGTCAACAGATAGGCAATGGGTTAGGACATGTGACAGTAATCTTCCGTGGCATTCAAAGCATTCAGACCATATGCTTTAAAACATCAGTAAAATACATGTCAGAACCACTTCCTCTCCCTGTCCCCCTCCCCAGGACCACAGTGGGGGGACACTAAAGAGTGGAGCTGGGGGGCTGCTTTGCAGTCCTCAGCACTGGGGTGCTCTCTAGAAAGGAAATGGGCTTGAGGAGGGTGGAGGGGAACCGCAGGGCCTTCTCCCAAATGAATGAATGAATGAAGCTCAAACGTGAGGAGGTGAATGGACCTGAAGGGCAGCAGCCGTGTGACGCTAGCAGGATCTGGTGGACTGGTGTTGAGTTTGCTCATGAATATTCAGTGCCTGCTTTTTGGAGGACTTTTTGCAGTGAACTCAGGGAAATAAATGGTGAAAGCATGGCCACTGGCTATTGTTTCTACTGCTTTTCTGCACTGTTCTGGTTTTCATCTATAGGTTGTAAGAGCCTTTTAGAAATACAGCATGTCTTAGCATATATAGTTTGCAGAGAGAATAAATGCTAAAGTATGTTAGAGAAATCTTTTTGTCTTTGGAGGCTAGCATTAGAGAAAGATTGTTTTTCAACTCAGTTAAAACTCATTGTCAAGACATCTCATCTCTACCTGCTGCTTCTGCTCAGTGAATGCAGGGGTTGCAAGCACAAACTCAAGTCACAAAATTCAAGAGAATAATTTGGGATCCCCAGCAACACACAGCCTGGGGGATCGTGGGAAACCCCCTTTGTACCTCTTAGTCTGGAAAACTGAAAGTTCAGACGGTAGGAAGCACCTCAAACCACAAATAAACTGTTCTATCCATTTGAAGGTAATGGGCCAAAACCTGGTATTTTTACTCAGGCAGAACTCTCACTGAAGTCAGTAGGCAGTTTGTCTGAGGAAGGGCAGAAGGTCTTGCTCTGGTGTTATATATTAGGACCAGCATTTCTGAACCTCCCACTAATAGTTCTCATCTGCCCAAAAAGCAGACTTCTTGGGAAGGGAGCAACAGTGGAATCCCTGTGTGGAGGCTATAAAATGGTTTACATTCCGTATTAATATTGATTTTGCACGCATAAAAGGAATATAAATGTTTTATAATAAAACATTTTTGTGTTTAAATATTAAACATTGGCATTTCTCTTCTCCTGATTTTTAAATAAGCCCTGAAGGTGACTGTCAGCTGGTTTTCAGTCATTTCTTGCCATCTCTTCTAGGCAGCTTTTTAGTAGCACAAAAGCTTCCAGGCAAGAGAGGGTACCAAATAGCTAATTGTATTCACAAGGGTTATTTTCAAATGTGCATCACTGTTTATTCCTGTTGAGAGGTGTTCCTCACCTTTTGAACTTTCTGACTGGCAGCCCAGGTCATCCAAAATGTCATGCAGATTGATATTTCTGAGTTCAGCACAGCATAGAGGGGAGTAACCCACTCAGGCCTCCTTGAAAGTTCAGTGACAGCTTCCTTAATTGAATTAGAGGTGACTCAGTGTTTCATGAGCATCTCTCAACACAGTCATGTTTTATCAGTATGAAGTTTTTAAAGACAGCCCTTGTACAAACAACCTCTGAGTCAGTGCCAGCTCACAGCTCACTTCTGCCAGCAAGACCTCGCCATTGACACTGGCTGCTGAATCCAATTACATGGGCAGGACTCCCTGGGAGGGGGGACTTCCCAGCTGGTTTGTGATAGTCCTCATATCTAGAAAAGGAAATGGTGACTGTATGCCTCTTTGCATTTTTTTCTTCTTGGGCAAGAGGAGCAAACTAACCTCATGCGAGTTTGGATAGCTTTGGAGCTGCTTGTGCCACTGCCACATCGGCAGCTTGGACCTGTTAGTGCAGGGCAGCTTTCAGTCCTGCGCCTGCACCGTGAGAGAGGAGCCTGGTTTCACCGGCATGGTGTAACACATCCCGGCAGCAGGATGGATTGGCCATGGCAGTGCAGCTCCCCAGCGTGGGTGGGGCTCAGGGAAGTTGACTCGGGGAAGCTGGTGGTGGGTGCACTCCTACTTACTCTGCGCCTTATCTGTGTCCTTCTGTGCAATGAGCCAAACAGAAAGTTTCCTTTCAACCAGCCAGTAATACTCACTGCCCTCCCTCAGCACTCTCCAGTGCTGCTGCTTGAAACAGAGACGTGTCATGAAACACTGTCATCATACAAAAAATTGCTTCAAGGCATTCCTCCCAGAGGTGAATTCTCTGGCATATGTTTGGTCAGCCGAGAAGAAGCAAACTGTGCAAGAAAGTTCCCACAGTCATGCTTCCTCTTGAGCCATGGAGCGGGATTTGGACAGACCTCCACAAATAAAGCCATTTTTAGGGGTATTTCTGCAGCTGCCCCATGCTCACTGTTAGGAGAGACAAGGCAGGGAGATCGCCTTGGGAGAAGTGAGGGGCAGTTGTGAGTAACCCTCTGCCACTGACATTTCAAGCAGCACATGCTTCCTGCCACGTGCATGAGGGGATGTAATGTGCAGCCTCACTGCTCACTACCCTAGCTGTGGCTCTTCAAAGCAGGTGCTGCTGTGCTCCTCTGGGCATGGCTCTTCCCCACCGATGTAAGCTTGTGAGGAGAAAACAAAACAGCCAAATAGAAGTTTTATGTGGTGGGAAGAAGGCTACTAAAGCTGAATGTACTCCATATTGTGTAGAAATGCATCAGAAATGTGTAGGATTGCAGCTTCCCTCCAACAGGTCTCCTCCTTCATGCCCCAGCACACTTCATGGCCGTGCTGAGAATGCTAAAGCAATAAAATTGCTGGGGTTTGTATTGGTGGTCACCTCAAAATGCCTGTCTGGGGGAAAAAGTGCTGAAAGGCTGAAGTTTTTGGGGGATACTTTCTACAGCTGTCGTTAAGGTGGCAAGGCTTGCAAGCCTCTAACTGGGGGCCACTTTCCTTTCCCAGCTGATGGTCCCAAAATACCACATTCTCACACTCAATGAATAAAAGTAGATGGAAGACTTCAAACTCCTGCAGAAACCATGCTCAAGCACCCTGTATTCCTTCAGAGGAATAAATCCTCTGGCTGCATCTACCACCCCATTCTTCAGGGCTGTTTGCAGAGGAGGGAATGATGCACTCAGGCAGCAGCCCTGCTTCAAAGGAGGCCTGGCAAAGCAGGATCAGACTGATGAAACAGCTGAATTGCTCTCATACTCCAGAGGAGGTGACAGGGAGAGCTGCCTGTGAGGCACACATCTTTCAGCAGTGAGTTGTTTGTCTTCTCACTCTTGATTGTTAATGACCATGAAAAGCTAGTGGGAGGCCAGCCAGGACACCCGTTCTCTCTCTTGCTTTCAGGGATCTAAAGACTCTGGGATAGTGAAATCAATGTTAGGTTGTCAGTCCAAAATAATAACACTTTACAAAATGGAAATGCAAATTTCCTGTAATATCCCTGAATAGCAGGTGGTATTTCCTGAGGTATTGTTCCTGACCTACGGGGGAATTGATATTATGAACTGACTGAGGAAAATGATTATGGTATCAAGCTCCAGCCATTAAAGTAAAACAATGAGAGCATAATAAACTAAATAAAGGGAACAAGCCAAAGAAGTCTTGGATTTTGTATGTTCATTGCTGGTTTTTTCCTAATCCTCTAGGCACTGAGTGTGGTTAAGATGCAGAAATCCTCTTTTTACAGAATAGGCAGCAGCAGAATGGAAATAGGAGAAAATGTTTAAATTCAATTGCTTTTAAGGGTATAAGCAAACAGTATGTAATCATTCACAGCATTAGTATTATTAAAGAAGTAAAAAATAGCTGGGTGATGAATTAACTAATACTTCTATATGTCCAGCAAGCCAGACAGGCTTTCACTCGAGCTTCTAACGTGAGATCCAGAGCAAACATGCCTGTGTTTCTGCTAACTAGATTTTTCCTCGAAAATAGGATAATCTGTTACTGTCAGGCAAAACTCACAATTTGGTTTCTGTTTTCATGTAAAGGAGACAAGCTGTTAGGTTTGCTGCTCTACACTTCATGTAGTGTCATTTGTATCTCGTTTGAGTAAAACCCATTTAATACGATCTTATGTACGTAATGTTGTTTCCTCAAGCGTGTTCAAAACCAGCGCCTACCTAAAGCAAAGATTTAGGTATAAATAACTGATATCAATTGATTCTCATAACTGATTTTAAATTGATTCTGAATATGCATTGCAGCATATTCCTACATTATATATAACTTTATAGCTAAATGGCATATATATTGACTCACACTGTAGAACCTCCAAGATTTATTTTTTTCTACTGCCACAGTCCTGCACTCTCCTGTATGGAGCTACTCATGCTACCAGCCCAATGGATTTGAGCTGGGTCCACTTCTCTAAGACTGTTCAAGCAAATTTGAGATTTCTAGTTTTGTGCATCTGGTCTTAGTGGATTTTGTGTCAACTTCTTTGGTTTTTCTTGCTCATAACTTACTGTTTGATTTCTCTGGAACTCCTGTGTGGATGTTCCTGCAGAACAGAAGCAGTGTGCTGTTTTGTCTGTACACCAGTGATGTGAATGGGGATCTATGTGTCCTCTGGGCTATCAGATTATATAGCTAATTGAGAAGCAAAGTGAATACCTCCAGGGATCCCTAGCTGCTGTGCTGGGATGCTCTTTTATTTCTGATTCACTTAGAAAGAATGATTTTGTATGGTACTCAAGAAAGTTGCTGTTGGAGGTGTTGCTTTTCAGATGAGATGTAAAATCAAGGCCCTGACCACTTGTGGTCATCAGAGTCCCCGTGGCACTGGGCTTTTGATCCCGGTGTACTAGCCAAAGTCCGTTTGGATAATTACATCCTACCTTCTCTGCCATGTACACTGAATATGCTATTTATCACCGAACTCTATGTAACATTGTCTTGTGCTGTTAAATGTGCTGCCAGACCTCATCCCAGAAATGGCTGCTTTGCAGGGCAGAGTGAAACAGATCCCTTTATAAGGTTCTTGTGTCACTTCAAGTGTGCAAATCACTTTGGAATCTGCAGAGATGAAAAGGATATTCAGATATAAAATTACGTATTCAAATATTTTGATTACTTTTAGTTACCTATTCCCAAGCTTTTGATAGGAAAGTCTATGTTGAATTGAGTAGTTATTGGTATGACCCATCACACAGCATTACAGGACTCACTGACTGTCTGGTAATCAGTTAATTTCCATTTCTAAAGGAACACTGAGGGTTAAGGAAAATATACTTGAGGAAAAGAAAACCAAAAGAAATCCACCTGAGTGGTACCATCGAGAAGATACACAAATATGGTCATCATGGTGGTGTCCAGGCACTTCCCAAGTTTGTGCGCTTGAAGTTTGCCATTGGTCCAAGCACAGATATCATCATGTCATGGGACGAGCATGGATATGAAAGATTTGTCATCATGTATTAAGTCAGGGTTAGGGTTGAGTATAGAGCCCTCGAGTATCTCTGTAAGGGACCATTCAACCAATCCCAGCCCAAGAGCTGGGCCCAGCACACTTAGGAGTAAGGAGAGGGAGGACTCTGATGCTTCTAAGAGCCATATGGAACATACTTATTGGGTGGGTTGCCTCTGAGCTACAGAATGTTTATTAATAATATCCCACTGTGGAGATCTCATGAGAGTTCTGGCTTTCTTGTCAGTCAGGAAGCTGTCTGAAACGGTGATGATGCATCTGGAAGACGCATGAAATCATCTGTTTTGGGCTTGCAAACCACTATACAGTCAGCAACGCATTGTCTTTTCAATAGAGAATTAAAAAAAAAAAAAAAGGAAAATAAAACCCCCCAGTATTTGCTAAGTAAAGTAGAGCTGGACTATATCACTTTCATGAGCTACGTATTTGCCTATCTATGAAAGAAAAAACTGTAATAGAGGACAATTCTACAGTGCAGAATGAGGAAAATAACCACAAATTGCCAAAGGCACGTGTCAGCAAGGGCAGGCAGAAATTAAAGTGAAAAAATGTGGCTGAAAAGGCCACACATTTATTATGCAAATGCATCTAAATTAGCCCCGAAGGCGGACATTCCTGAGAGGTGATGAAAGGCAAAGTGGCATGGGCAACTCTTTATCCCATCACTGTCTCCCACCCTTTTTAAGTGCTCATACAATAAACAGTGAATGTCCTGGCTGTCTTGTTGCTAGTGCCTCCAGCCAAAAAGCTGAAGCAGACCCTCTCCTGCACAGATTGCTGTGCAGAGAGATGGCTGGAGTTCTTCGGGAAGAGCACATCCTCCCGTGGATCCTGCTGTCATTAGCCTTGCGGGTGGGGTGGAATCCTCTGCTCCCCAGGGCAGTACAGTTCCAGGGCCTTTGCATTTCTGCTGTCCTTTTTTGTGATCTGAGAAGATGAAGCACTACCATAAAACTTACAAAAATTCATCTGATCCTAAAATCTGAAAAACCCACTGGTACCTATAAAGATTTCTGTCTAACCAAACTTCCCAGCTGCTCTCTTTAAAAACACCACAAAACCCTCAAAATATGTAAGTAACACACACGCTTTCAGAGAATGGAAGAAGCCAAAAGTATGACAACAATACAGCCATCTTGTGAGCTTGGTGAACAAAAAGAAATATGAACAATGTGTTTCTAGTTTTTTTTCTCAGTTCCTTGCACACAAATGGCAGTGCAGAGACCTTGTTCCCACGTGTGTAAGCAGAGAAGGTGGTATGTGTTTGGTCCCACTCTTTCCTGCCATCTCTCCTTGCCACTTTTCATTCCTGCATCCCGTCTTTTTGCATCTTTCCCACTATGGAACCCAACCAAAACTTCCCAGCACTGTTCCTTACTAGCCAAAGATTTCCAGAAGCTCCTAGGTGTACACATGATGATACAAGCAATACTGTTGTTTCCTCACCCCTCCTCCAATGGTTGTCCTTCCTTTGTTGGTGACCTCTGTGCTGGCCATGGGGATGGCCTGGGAGAGCAGTGGCCTACACAGCAGCTCTGGAGCTTGCCTTAAGGCACACTGTTATGTTCCCAGGGTCCTTTCTCAAGAGAAAGTCTTGCTTGTGATTGGGCAGTCACAGCCATGGAATGTGGGGATATTTAGATGCCTGGGAGCAGCAGAAGGACTTTGCTTCACACCATCAGCCTTACCTGTCAATATCAAGAGTATCAGAGTATCCTTGGCCACATCGCTGTCAATGCTAGAATGAGCTTGCAGCTGCTGGTAAGTGATCTGGTGCTGATATAATACCTGATCTCACCAAGGTGGATTGTGTTCAGCTGCAAAACAAGCTTCTATCTACCCAGCACACCTAATTCCCAGAAAGGGTAGGCCTGTCAGTGCCAGCTACAGCAGCATTTGGTGGCCAGCTCTCCTCCTTCTTTCATCCAGCAAGCTGCTTTCACCTCTGCTGCCAGGACCACCTAGCCACGGATACTACCAACTGGTATATTTTTGGCATGTCCCAAACCACACATGGTCCAAGCACAATAAAATGTAACTAATTGGAAGATGGAAGCATTTAGCTCTTTCGGTAGACTCTGGAACTAAGGGCAGGATTTAGCCAAGGACAGGATTTAGGTGTGTTTTTTGCAACATGAAAAACCAGGTTTTGTCACTTCAGCAACAGAAGCAACAAGATATGGGTGAGTTTTCAGGAACTGAGGATCAATGTCCATCAGTCCTATTCTCTGAAACGACCTGCATTTGCTAAAATGTTCACAAGCCCTCCCTAGCAACCCTAACATTTAAAAGCAGGCTGCTTTCCAAGTGGCGGATGGAGCTCTGTGAGCAAGGAAACCACGTTAAGCTTTACAAGGGAGTGGGGCTGTAGTAGGGTGCTCCAGGCGCTGCATTCTCGTTGTGGTGTCAGGTTTCAGTACTATTATGAAAAAATCTGCAGGGGATTTGCGGGCATACCTTACACACATACCTTTGTCGTTCACATTGTTAGATCCAAGCAACAAATAGGATCTTTAGGTCACACGTAGCTTCCAAAAGTCTATTAAATAACTATAGCTAGACAGTCAGGTAATTGTCCTGTAAAATTACAGTCAAATTCTTCTCTCCTAGACTGGGTTAAATTCAGAGTCTGTCCAGGGACGTAAATAGAACAACTCCAAGATTACACCAAGATTATAAAGAGCAGAATCTCTTTCTTCCTCCCTCTCTTCCCCTTTTTTCACTCTCTTTCAGGCCAAGGGAAGCATATGTACTCAGACACTATTCATATTTCTGCTGCTTTTGAGAGGCTGACAATAGGATATTGCCAATAGGATAGATGCTGACTTGGCAATCTTTTATTAAATGGGTTCTAGCTAGATAAAAAGGAAAAGCTGATTGCTACTGTCTCTTAAAATACATTACTGTGTTGCATGGATTTCACAATGATGCATGTGATGAAATTGCTGTTAATGAGTAAAATCACACCAGAAATGCAATGGAATGGTGGGGGTTTTTTCTGCTTTGCAAGAAGGACCTAGAAATCATGCCTTTGGACATAATGAATGTAATTTCCATTTAAAAGTAAGAATATGAACTGAGTTCAGTATTTAACATACCACACACCAGAATGATCCCAAAATATATCTAGCCAGGAAGTGGATTAAATGCAACAACTTGCCACCAAGCCCCTGGTATATTTCAAGTACGTGGAAAATGTATTTCTATTTTGGACACTGACTCCTTTTTGAAACTATGCCAGAATGTCAGCAGTCTCTGCTTGGACTATGACAGACATTCTCAGCAGCATCAGTGTCCTGGAGGCAGTAATAATTATCAAATCTATTTGATAGACAGACAGCTATCAGACATCTGTATATCCCAGACATACAAAAACATCCCCAGCCAACCATGTGGCTACCAATGGATCTGCTCAGACAAAGAAGTTCAAGAGAAATGCCTCAGGCCAGATCCTCAGCTGCAGAAAATCAGCCAGGCACAGTCGATTTGCCTTCCTTGCCCTGTGTCCCTTTTCTTTGGAGGAAAACCCTGCCCAGCCATCACAGGGCAATGGGAGGTCAGGGAGGCAATGAGTTGGATGGGAAGGGGAAGCTCCTGCAGGAGCTGAGGGCCGTGCCTGGGGCTGACCACATAAGTTCTGTGCAAGATGGTTTATATCCCTGAAGGAGTAGAAATGGCTGTGCAAAATTGGCTGCCTAAGATCCCTTGTATCCTTACCCCAGTTTGTGGAGATGAGGGGGCAGATAGCTCTTGCTGCCAGTACCTAGTGCTGTGTCTGTGCTCAGTGAGTTGAACAGTGCCTGAACACAGCCAGCCTCAAGCACTGCCCTACAGTTGTCTGTGCTGTGCAGCTGGGAGCTTTCTTTCCTTCACCATCTTGTCCTCTGCCACGTAACAGATGTTGTTAAGGAAGTAGCACAACACAGGCTCTTCCTTCTAGGCAGTCTGGAGGAGAGGTGGTATAGCTACAAGCCAGGCAGAGGTCCTGGACTGGATTGTTTTCTCCTGTTGGTGAACTCTGAAGGTTTTCTAGGCAGATCACAGTCTCCTGCACCTGCCTTCCCATAGTGCCCACTCTGATGGTGTCCTCCTCTGGCTGAGATGTGTCTCACTAAAGCAAGAAGTGCAAATCTCTGGAGGCAGCAGCTCTTGTAGTATGCAATTAAACTGAAGAGACATGCCACGGGCTGCCACTGAGAAATATCCAAAGGAGGTCACAGACTGCTTGGCTCGAATCTCACTACCTTCAAGGTAGCTGGAATGGCAGCCTTTCCAGAGTGGTGAAGGTGCCTGAGAGCCAAAGGAAGTGTATTCTGTATTTTCATCAGTATCCTCCTTCTTAAGAAGAAGGACAGGTCCGGGCTGTGGTGTGGCCATTGCACCATCACTAGGGACAGAGTTACCATCTGATACTGCTGGGACACTGATGTAATTCCAGGGCTGCCCAGCAGAGCAGTTTACCCTTTGTTTTCCATCACTGCCACTTCAGTTCTTTTTCCAGTCCTGCTTCTAGGCTCAGACCTGTTGTTGGCAGAAGCTTTCATAGGCCTGGAAATTAATTTGATTGTTTGTATCTAAACCTACATTGTAGAAAATGAGCTGCACGTATTTCAGGTTTCTAAATGACACAAGGGGACTTTACTGAATGAGTTGATGTCTTTGTGACCTTAAAATTGAGAAGAGTGAACGTCAGAAGTCATAAAGAAAAATGTTATCTGACAATAGTTACATTTCAAGCAAAACCACTGAAGTTCAGAGTTCACTTTACAAACAGCAGTGGATTTTGCAGCAGGTTGGCTTGTTTGGGACTTCCCTATGCTATTTACTCTGTTACTTCACTGGAGATCAATGCAAAGGTCAAGAGGATTCGGGAGCTCCTGGCAGTCAGGTCCAAAGATGAGTCCACTGCTGACAGTCCTGCAGTTCTGATGAGCTCCATGTAGTGGTTCCGCTGGGAATGACCTCTGCAGCAGAAACTGCCCTGGATTTTCAGTCCGTATGGTGGGAGGTGCCTGAGCAAGAAGAGAGAGAAGACTCTTAAAACCAAAGCTGGAACCAGATTGTAATGTGATACAGTGCTTTCCACCTTTAGGTCATCAATTCAAATCTAGCCTGTTTAGCAATGACCAGAAATCATTTCCACATGGGCCAAGAGAAATGCTTGCTGAACACAGGAGTTGCTGTATCCAAACAGACAAGATAGTCTGGAGATAAACAGTTGCACAATAGTTATTTGTCTGGGCAGGTCTGCAAGGTATAAAGCTAAATAGTTTCTGATCAGTTTATCCCTGAATAATGAGGGCTTGGTTTCTTTGCAAATAACATAATTTATTTCTGTCTACTAAAATGTAAGGTTTTTTTCTATAGCTAAGAATGACTGAAACCTCCCCTCTGGCTTTCTCAATAGTCTGTCTGTGTAGGGAGTTATAAATAGACACATATGATGTTTGCCAGACAAAAGAGCCAGCTCATATTTCCTTAGGTGTATATCAAGGAAACCTCAATGGTGAACTGTGTGCTAGCGTTATTCTGAAAGACAGAAAATACTTCTTAATACTTTAGCAGAAAAATGCACAGAGTGCCAAACTAAACTTAAGCAAAATGCATGAGGAAAGCTTATCAAGTGTGTGACGGATGATAATAAAGTAACAGGGAAACCCCACAGAGCAGCAGTGACTCTGCTCTGTAGAAGAGCAGTCAGCAACAGCAGATCCTTCTGCTGACAAGCTGTATTGATTTTAGATGAGAACACCAATTTAAACTTTGCTTATTGTACTGAAACACAGATACAAGGCCCATTAAATGGGTATTTCATAAGCGGAACTGCCCTAAATATTTTATGGAAATGCAACCAATGCTGTCTGAAACATTATAAAAATTAATAACATCTATCAAGAACACTGAAGTAACAGCTACTATGCTTTGAATTTTGATTATATCATTGATAAACTCACTGAAATATTGTTGTGCTTGAACTAACAGTTCAGCTAGCAGATGAATAAAAATGATGGGTTTTCCCTTCCTGTTCTAACCATTAAATTTGTACTTGTCAACAAGGTCTGTAATGGTGGGAGCAAGGTTGGGTCAACGCAACTGAGGAATAATGGATTATATGAGCATAAAAGAAAACAGAATTTGAATTTTAAATACATTTCTTTCACTGTTTTATTTCTCTCAGAACATAAAACCATTCCAAATGAAGCAGCTTACAGATATTTTGTAGTGAGGGTAGCTTTCTGTAAACAAAATATGTGAAATACTAACTGTGATGAAGTCAGTTTCTTGACTTCCACTGGATATATACGTACCTAACCGGATATATATGCCACTGCCTGAATTTTAAGAATACCAAAAGAGTCATTTGAAGCAGGGTGCTTTGAATTTGCCAAATTGAATATAAAAGTTTTGTGCCAGTCAAATAACTATAAAAAGTCACTTTGTGTACTTGGAAAACGCTGATGCTCTCTGCTCTCCCTGACAAGTGGAATAGAAATACTCTTTATCATTGACTAACTGGTGCAGCTTCTGACATGTTGCAGACTTTTCCAGCATCAATCAGGGAAGGTCAGTTTAAAGGGTAATAAATATTTTTGCAATGATCTGACTTTGTATTAAAAACTCAGAGGAGTACCAAGTAGGATAGAAAATAAAAAACAGTTTCACAGATTTTGCCAGAATTCTCCACAGATTACTATTAGCCTCATTTATGAGACTGCACAGAGAACTGTGAAATCTCCTTTGAACTCCAAGGGCCAGATGGTTTTGCTGTTAGATTCTAATGACCCACAGCAGTGTGCATACACAGACACCACGGTTGCCAGTTGACTGCAAACACGTGATGGAGGCAGGAGAATTCATGACCTGTGCTTCCAAAACACAAGGAAGTTTTGGAACTTTTTCCCCCTCACTACTGATGGGATAAAAAAGCAGTTCTGCTACTGCCTTGAAAGGGAGATTATTACTAAAGCAAGCCATGAGCATACCTGGACCTGAGGAGTGAATAGCAGGCACATTGTCCCATGCAGTTTCAGGAAGATTTCTGCTGATGACCAGGAAGGTGCAAGTGGCTTTTGCTGGAAGGTGAGGGTTTCCTGGCAGGCTGTGTGGGCCCCTGGTCCCAGCATTGTATCATTCTGTGCTGCAAGAGGGAGAGAAAGGCTGGACTCAAACCAGTTAGAGCTGTAGGACAAAATGGAAGTTACTCTGCTGTCATATGGAACTGCTTGTAGGATATGATTTATTTTGGATTATATTGGTTTCAGCTAGTATAATACGAATTGCCTGATTTTCCAGGGCTATGTAGACAAAAAGACTATATATGGTTTTACTCATCTTCTAATTTAGAACTACAAGTGTTTGGATGACCTATGAAATTATTTTAATGGTCTCTGCACAACACTGAGTTGTCAGCACTATAAATGTCATCCTAACTGGGTATTAGTTTTCATCACAGTCATTTAGTCTCACCAGCAGAGCTACCTCCATGCAAATCTCTTATCTCTGTCAAGCTGATGGAAAAAAAACAGAGTCACTGTTGCCAAGACGCATCAGTCAGACATCTTCATAACGTTCAGTTTGAAGAGGAAGACACAAACACAAAATCTAAGAGCACTGTGCATGTGCAGCTTGCCCTTGGAACTTCAGGGGATGATTAGCATTCAAACCAGTGCTTTTATTTCTGACCATTAAAAATGTATTCCAGCATTGCTCATACTAGTTGACAGAGATTTACTCTTATCCTTCCATTTTCCTTCCTTAGCTTTATAACATTAGGAAAAGTCACGGGGCAAGAAGGACTCCTGGGAATGGGAAGTGTGACAAATTGAATTTGATACAACTTTAGGCTGCTGGTACAAGATGAATATGAACTCATCACATGAGGCTGCTCTTTTGTTCTCATATAGAAAGCAAAAAAATTGCTTGACCAGTATAAGCTGTAAGGATACATGTAAGATATTGACATAAACTAAAGTAACAGAATTTGAAAATAAAAAAAACAAAAGTAGGGATGTGTGACAGAGGAGGAGATGAAGAAATGTAGAAGATAAACAGTTGGGATTGAAGATGCAAAACTTACAGCAAAGATAAAACCATCAAAACATTGTCTACTCTCCTTTTCAGGCATTTGGTGGTGGGGTTTTTCCTGTTCAAAGTTAGGAATATTAACCTCAAGTTTTAAATTATTATCTTTTGCCTTAGCTCACATGCTTAGTATTTTAAGCATGGCAGAAGAAATACTGCTGCATTTTGGATTTGTTCTTGTTTGATAGATATTTAAATGTCCTGGTCATAGGATTTTTCCAACACTGTCACTTGTTTTTTCTGTCTCATACATATTTTTAAAAGATACCTAGTGTTGACTTGTACTTGCGTATGATGTAAAAAACCTTGAAATTTGCTTTTGAGTGTATGGAAGGTCAGCCAATGTACATGCAGTGTACAATAGCTGTTTTTCAAACTTAGGATAAAAATGAAATATGAAAGGGCTGTGTTGCACAAAGCTCCTTTTAAGATCACTGCCATAAGTGAGAGAGCCTCTGACATAGTAGAAGTTCTGCCATCTTGCTCTGCAGGCTCCTGGCAGGGACAATATGTAATAGTTCTGAGCTCTCATTTCTTCCTTACAACTTTATTTTGCTCCGGAACACCTATTTAAAGTCTCTTGTCCATGGCTATTTTATAATTCAGTCTTTCCGTAACCAAGGCAGATTCTCTTTCTTTCCAGGTAACTGAACATGTAGATGCAACACTTGTGAATCAGACGTGTCACTTTCAAAGCCCTGAAAAGATCTCTTAACTAAGTGAACACGAAGTTTAGCAAGTTGAAGCATTAGTAGCATAGTGTGTCAAAATGGTTCCAAAGGCATCACATCCACAACAGTTCAAGAAATTAAAGGGGTGCTTGGGAAATTTCTTGTTATTCCTGAACCCCTCTGTTCTTCTGGTCAGGGTGACCTAAGTGAGCAGACACTACAGTCCTCCCAGGACTGGACCTTACTGGATTTATATGTCCAGCCGCCTTTCCCACTCAGCCAGGCTGAAGCAGGAAAAGCAATGCCTTTAAAAATTGGCACTTGCAGTGATTCAGCTGCCACAAGCCGGAGCCCTCAATGTGACGTGAGTGGGCACGGCTCCCAGTGTGTCAGTGGTGTGTGCCACTAATACTGGCTGAGGAACTGAGCCCTGCTTCTGGGCTTGCGTTCCATTTAAGGGAGAAAGCATAACATAAGCAGAACTCCAGATCCCAAGTCCGGTGGAAGCCTAGCCGGCAGTAAGCAAGCACTGCCAAGGAGCTCTCGGCATGAAGCACTACGATAGCAAAGGTCTTGAATGACTGAAATTCTTGAAAGTCTTGGTCAGTATCAGAGACAATTTCCAACTGGGCAAAGTACAATATTTTCCCTCTGCTTTTTATGAATGGCTGGATAGGGTTGTGCTGGAGTCAGAGTCCCCTGTGGAAGCCATTCATAAAAATAACAAAACAAAACAAACACACACACAAAAAAACTTTCTAGGTCCAGTCCAGAGCCACTGGGTGCCAGAGGCTGGGAAAACATGCTGGCAGCTCAAACCCTAGCTATCACTGAAAGTATTCAAGGGGCTTTTTGGTGGTCTGAAAAGTATGAACTGCTGTGTAGAAGGGCAGCTGGTAGAATTACTGTGACACATACTAGGCAGAAAGCCAGAGCTGGCCTTGTTTCAGACATTGTCTTTCCTCTCATTGAAGTGTCAGGACCTAATTCATGGAAAATTTGGTGAGTTGGCAGCTCTTTCAGAAGATTTCATTGAGCTACAGTGAGTGAGAGTCACATGAACATAGAGTGCACGGCCAAAAGTATATGAGGATTCCTGAGCTGGAGAAAACAGTCAGCCTCTAAAAACGTCTGTGGATTTCATGTGGTTTGGGAGTAAACACATGTACAGGTGTAATCAACAGGCAAAAAAAAAAGAAAATAAAGTGAAAAAACTCTATTGGCAGATTACAGAAGAGCTCAATGAGTTCTGTAATTATGAGAGATTCCTTGGAAACAAATCATTCCTTTGTCCAAGGGCAGCAAATGTGCATTTATGAGCTCAGGGCCTGCAGTCCATCTGGAGAAGGCATCAATAAAATGTGTGCCTTGATAATAGCTTCTCCACTGCAAGGGAATTTAATGGAAAAGGAAAGGGTCCACCCTGAAGTTTAAAGACAGACCCAGTCATCACATAGTTTTTTCTCTCATATTTATTTGAGAGCAGAACTTGGAGCCTGTTACATACAAAAATATAAGAGCAGTAGGATTCCACTGAGTTAGAAAAAGTTTGAAAATAAACAAAGCATCTCTTGTTAAAATGGGACGCTTGTGGTGGGCAGTCTGAATTGAATCAGTTACATTTAATTTACATTTTCATTGATCCTTCCCACTGAAATAT
>VYZQ01007656.1:46186-58046 GCA_013400655.1 Mystacornis crossleyi | reverse complement strand
AAAGCAGGCAGCATCCATCTCAGCCAGAGAAGCAGCCAGGCACACACACACACTCGCTGGGGGTGACAGAAGAGGCAGGAAGGATCCTTGGCATGGTTGTTCCAAGAGAGGCTTTACTTCAATCACCTCATCCTGAAGGGGATCAGAAGCCGAAGACAAGATGGGGGAGGGGTTTGGCCTTTATAAAGGGGGTCTGCAGGGCAGGACAGAGACGGGACCAGGGCAAGGAAACCAACAGGAATACTGCAGGGGAGGGACTAAGGTACGAGGACTAACGAGGAAGCAGGGAAGGGAGAACATTCTAGGGTGCAGACATATAAGGGATAAAGGGGAGAACAGCAAATCAATCAAAGGAGCAGAACTGGGAGCATGCTGTGTCTTAGGCAAAGCCTGTCACTTAAGCCTGGAGAAGGATTCCCTGCCACAGCCCCCAATGGGCTGGGGGGTGACCCCAATAGATGGGCATCCCCATAATCACACCAGTAGGCTTGCAAGGGTGAACACAGCATCATGCAGCTGAAGGTCTCAAACCAGAGCTTCCAAGGGCTGGAACCACTGTCCATCCAGTGCCCTGATTTTGGCAATGGTGGCTTTGATCAGCTGGGAAGCCATGGCTCAGGAATGGGGTTATGTGTCCTTCATCTCTCTGCCTGAGCTTTGACCCTGCTCGTGGATGAGGAGGGAGGGCTTCCCCACAGCAGAACACTCCATTCACAGCTGAGAGTGTCACAAGAGAGCAGCAGCAGCGGAGACAACAAAATCTAGTTATAAATCGGGCCAGTCCCGTGGTCTGATAAGTTAAGCCAGCAGTACCATAGAAGAGCTGAAGGATGTAACATGCTAAAGTAGGTTTCACCTTGGTTTTAATTGTACAAACTAGACATACTCCTCTTCATCCACAGTAATATGAAGTACTTCAGAGTAAAGTTGTAGATAGGCGTAGGAGAGGCTGGGTGTGAGAGCTGGGTATGTTCATCTCTCCATTTCTGAATGTGGGCTTTTCCTGTGTTTTATTTCTATTGCTGAAAATATTTTTCCTAGCACTCGTAAAATCACAGTTAAGTGCTCTCAGTTAATTTTGTTTCTCACTGTGCCTTTGTTTTACTTTTCAGCCTCAGCAAGTGGTTCAAAAGAAGCCTGCTCAGGTAAGAAAAACTAATTTAAATTCCTTAGACTACTTTAAGTGAAATAATTTTTCAGTATTTCAACTGGCCTCCTTTACTGTAAAGAAAGAAGAGAAATAGATCAATCATATGAGCTGGGGGCCAGCTATTGGCTTGCTGGGCACAACCACCAGAACAGTTCATGCGGTGGCCCTTGGGAAAGAGAGGAGGAAGCAGTGGACAGTTCCTGCTCAGAACTGTCCTCTTTCTGCACTGGCCACCTTGCAGTGATAATGCAGACACACATGCACACCTCCATGGTGTGAGTCCAGCATGTAATAAATATCTCTGTTTGTCCTGAATGTGGATAGGTGGGAACTGCATGACAGCAAGGAGGGGCATATGCATAAAAACCATCTCTCTACTTTTCTAAAGCATTCTCTAAATCCACAAAACATAGTAGGCTGAACTTGAACAGTAACTAATCTGGTAACTAGACAGAATCAGTCATAAAGATTAACACATCTGAACGTTTTGTCTTGGGTAGTATTATTCTTTTTAACACTTTGAACAAAATGCAAGCCACAAGGTGTCATGAAACCAGTCAAACACTGTAGTTACAATCCGCTTAATTTTCTTCTCCCAGCCTGCCCTGTGTTAAAAACCCCAAGAACCTAACTCTGACACTTTGCTATATGTGCACCAACAGAGAAAAACCTGTGGGCATGGGAGCAAGTCCATCACTGCTCAGCAGAGTCCATGGGCTGTGCTGTGGTACCTTCCTGTACCTGCTGTACATGAATGGTTGCTGAGTCAAGAGCATAAAGGGTCCATTGCTCTTCTGGAAAGAGGTCTGCTTTCAGAAAGGAATAATAGTTTCATTTTTCCACCTTATGGTTTTAATACAGTGTTATACAGTGTATATTGTCATAATACCAACTGAAATCTGAATTAGGAGCTGTTGCATAACAAGCAGAAAGCATCCTAGCCATGAGTTGAAGGGGTAAAATGATGTAACTCTCCAAAGCATGTGCAGGAATCAGATTTCTACAAAAGAAATCGATACAATTGCAGCGATGATGAATCCGTGGCACAGCTAATAGTATTAGTGTCTCTGAATGGTGGAGATAACACACGGATGAATGTAGTAGTACTTTCAGTACTACTGAAAGTAGTAAGGTTAAGTTTTGCAAGGAGAGATAGTGTCTTTTGTTAGGCCAGCTTATGCAAAAAACACAGCCTAAGTCCCCAGTGACTTACTATGTATAATCTGACTACACCACACAATTCAAAACATACCAAGCTGTTCTAATAGAAGATATTTCCTCTCCCTGTCTTGCTTATATCCTTCAAATGTTACTGCTACAATCAGGCTATTCCTACTACCACATGGTAGTAAATCTGCTGGTGGGCACAAAGCCAGCTATCTCCTTTGTGGCACCTGAGAGACAGGGAGGCTAAACCCTGCTGCACAGAGGAGGCCAAATCCAGGAGGCAGAGACTCCCAGAAGGCTGTTAGTGTTGCCTTTTCCTCTGGTACGTATCAGAGCTCAATCCTGCTGAGGTCAGCAGGAAGAGAGGCCTTGTGGTGCCACCAGGTCTCCAAGCTCCCCGGGCACTGACTCCTTCAGATGTTTTGTTTGAGCCGTAACTGTGTACAACCCTGGGTGCCAGAGAGGAAGAATACCTGGGACTGAAGTTGGTCTGGGGTGTAGGAGGATAAGGAGGGGACCTGGACTCTGTTGTTTTGTAGTAGAACAAAGTAACGACAGATTTAATTGATGGCAAAATGATGTAGGCGTTTGAACTGAAGCACCAGCATTCCCCACATGGATTTTCCTGTCCATTTGTTGAAGCAGTGATTCCGGTAGGGATGCTGTAGTGTGTGTCAACCAGCTGGATGCCACCACTGCTGCAGTGGTGCCTCAGCAGCATCTCTGTAGTCAGAGACAGAGAGCGAGCGAGCGAGAGAAAAGAAAGCCCTTTGACATTCCCATTAGTAATGGAAGTGTTGGTGCAGAAAGCAAGGAGGCACAGAAGAATACATGAAACCAGACAGAAGCCTGTTTAGATCTCTCCATTTACCACAACTGACTAGTGAAATAACACTTTAAATTATTGGTATGCCATGTCTTTACACAGACAACATTTCTGTTTTTAATCCTCAGATGAAAGGATGTTCAGTGAAATCATTGAACTTATCTTCAACCCTCCCTGGTTTCAATAGGCCCTGCTCTCATGCTTACAGTACCACACCATTGCAGTTTTGCTGGTATAGGTGCATGGCAAAGAGCAAAAATTAATCACTGTGAGCAAATGCTCATGACAGTGTCTTCCTGAGGCTGAAAGAAGGAGAGGTAAAACAGTGTACTTCCTGGGATGATCAAGAACTTCATGCTGCTGGGTTTCATTCAGGTCTGGTTGCCTTTCTCTGATTTCTTTTTATAGTACCTAATTTCCCTTTAAAGTAGGGAGATTCAGACTCAGAATTAACAAGAAGAACATGAGCTCATGCAGGCTTTCTAATCTGAGCTGTCTAAGGAAATAGTGATAAATTATATAAACATGGGGACTACATGGAAGTTCATGGAGGATAATGTAAATCTTATACTACATTCAGAGGAATCTCTTCCTTTTCCATCTGTTTCCTTCAAAATATCCTCCCAGATGGCTTTACCATGTGGCAGTCTGGATTAAGTTAGAAATGTATCCTTTCTTCATTGGTGGGGACTGTGAGAGGTTACAGGCGAGAACTGCTGTGTGATGGTGAGCCTGCCTTGGTAAAAGTGGAAGAAACTCTTGCTCAGGTTTGGTCCCTGAGTGCTCTCCTGTGCTTTGAATTTTAGGTGTATTCTCAAAGATTTCTATGAGTGTTAGTTTACATCACTCTTACTCTTGTTATTGCTGCTAACAAGTATGTCTCTTGTGTTTGTGTCACTTTTAAAAATACAGAAACAGTAGGACCAGATAAAATTCTCATTTTTCAAATAACAGCTCTGTTCCTATCACCATTTCCCAGATATTAAGCATCGTACAGGGCTCTGCCATGGTCTAAATCTCTTTATGGATATCAGCTGTCCAGTTTAGGGCCATACAGATGTTTATGTAAACTTCTGCAATATCTTTAAACATTGCCAAAGCTATGAGGATTTACCATCACACAGACAGTAAATAGCTGCAGTAAAACCCACTGTAAATCCACACACCCGTATCATTAATACAAACCTTTGAATACTGTGGTCTGCTCACATCTTCGTGATGATCACTGATGCATATTCTCGCACTTCCTTGGGGAAATGAAGAAAAGAGCCAGCATAACTGCGTGACATTGGTAAGTTTAGCACTTTCACACAGATATTTGCCTAAACCTCAAAACAAGACTCTTTGAAATCTGCTCTGTCTCGGAAGAATGTACAGCCAGATCTCACAGTCGTGACGTAGTAATATTTTTACCAAGGTGTGCAAATACACTGTCCAAACAGAAATTTCTCCGTTTCCTCATTTTTAAGCAATTTGTAGCAGCTGTTGATTCAGCCATATGGGGGAGTTACACTCTTAAGTAATATGAAGAAAATAGATGTTTTTAAGAAAACACAGTGAAAGCTATCAAGATTTTCTGGAAACAGGACATGTTTTATTTTTATCATTTCTGCAGAGAAGACATATAATGAACGTAGAACAGCCCTTTGAAAATCTTATTATCTCTCTTAAAATCTCAAATCCTTGAAAATCCTTTGTATCTGAGTCTGAAAAACAGCGTACCAGTCAGAAAAAAAGTGTACAGATCAGAGTAAAAGTGTATCAGTCAGAAGAGTGCACGTAAAGTGTACGCAGTACAGTGTACACAAAAAAGTGTACAGAAAATGTACACCAAAAGAACATGTGAAGCATACTTCTGTACCTAATGCTAAATGTAGTAGATACTTTTAAAACAATGTCCAAAAAAATCAAATCCAACAAGAATAAACACTAAAAAGAAAAGCGTTATTTTGTATAGGAAAGAAGATCTGGATTTCCTGTATTTTTTCCTGTTAACTCATTTCTCAGTGTTGATATCAATAAATATCAATGCATTAGTGAATTAGTCATAATATATGTATACACCTCAATTGCATCTGTTGCATATGTCTACTCAGTGTAGGATCCAGTAAATGCTGGAAGCATCACACAGGCTCTGCAGCCCAGGAGCTACACCTGTGGTTCACACATTCATACGCAGCCACAAAGTTGCAGACTGTGAGCAGAGCTGAGCCTGGGGCCCGTGGGGTTTTGTGGCAGGGCCAGTAGGCCCGGGGTGCACATCCTTCATCATCTCTCCGTGCCATGCAACAAATCTGCCCTTCCACAGGCTTCAGGCATTCTGTGAATGTGCTAGCCACCATGTGTGAATTCATCCTTTTCCCTTCTGGGAAATCACAGAAATGGCGTAGGAATACTTCAGAGATCCACTTTCGCAGGTTGAAAAGAAGCTTCCATTGTCACAGACAGGATGGCAAATCCAAGCAGGTGCACATACACATCCGAGAGAGTGAATGCCATTGTCCAAGGCCACCCTGTGTCCTGCGCACCCAGGAATACTGCAGTCTTATTCAGCTGTAGAAATACTGAACAATCTCTGCCCTGGAAGTTGACCTAGTGCCCTGGGGTGTCATTGCTCTTTCCACTGTATTCAGCAAGCTATGTTGTGTCTCATGGACTTTTTTGTGTTTACTGATACGGAGAGTCAGAAAGTTACCAGAGGAACTCTTGAAAAGTAAGATCCTGGAGAGGTAAAATTTTCTTTTCCAATAATACATGGAATTTTGTACTTTAGCACAGGATAAATGCATGCGTGTTACATAGACCACTCCAGAACATCCTCGTAAAGGCTGAGTTATCATTCTTTTATAACAGCTTTTTTTTAAAGCAAATGTTGAATGTTTTCCCAAAGGCAACAGTAAGGGCTATCTTGTAGGTACCGTAGGTTCTTGGTACCATGTGAACACATGCTAAGCAAGCATATATTGTGGCTCATGGGAAATCAGGAAAGTCTCTTGCTTTATTCATGGATGCAGTAGATGGAATTTCATGGAATGCACTGGGCTTTACATCCTTACCGTCTTTCTCTTTTCAAGGCAAAATGGTGGCAACTGGTATGGTTTCCAAAAGAAGACATATTCAGTCTTTCTTTTTTTTTTATAATGAGCTTATTGTGACGGGGAAACACTGAATAATTTGTCTGATGACTTAAAAAAAAAATAGCAGTTTTTTGAAATAAAATAAGAAAAAAAGAATCTGGGAGAAAATATAGAAACAATTACCAGTTCACTGGACTGCACTAACCTGGGCTAAAGAATGAGTTCTAGAAGGACAGGGCAAGTATTTCTGACAAAATATTTTCTTACTTATATGACATAACTTCTGAATAGACTCTGAATAATGTAATTCAATGATGCTATGCCTAAATACCCAAATCAGTGTAAGACTGAGGTACCCAGGGTTTTAAATATTTATGATTGTCATTTACTACATAGGTATTATAGAGGAACATTTTTGAGATGCTTTCAGAAATTTGGCTGTAAATAAATTTGAAAATTTGAGATACTATATGACCAGAAGGAAGGGAAGAAAATGGATATAAAAAACCCTTCAAGACAGGAGTATATTCAAGTATTCAGTCACTTTTAAAGAGTCAAAAATTGGAAATACGTGAGCAGCAGCCCCATTTCCTATCCCAGCAAGCTCTCCAGGCTACCAGGGGAGAAGTGTTCCTAGTGCTGCTCCCTAAACCTGAGACACAGTGCAGCTCAGGATTCAAAGGTCAAAGAGCCACTGAGTGATCAAGCAGGAGAAACATGGTTTGATTTGGTTGAATCCACAGATTTAAATCCTGTTAAATTCAGATGCATAATTCTGTCAGTAAATGATGACTGAGTTGTACATCCCTTTGCTTAATGCACCTGTGGTCCACGAGGCAGGCTGGGGTGCCTGTCACTGTGCCCCATACACTGCCTAAGGAGCAGAGGTGCCCCAGTCAGCACTGTGCCAGGAGAGCACAGCTTCCTTGGAAACCATTATTTCTGAGCACTGTGCTGTGTAAGTTCCATTTTAGGCAAATCTCACAGTGTCTTGATTCCCCTTCCAGTAAAACTGAGGTGCTTATGCTCCCTTCTTGCATAAGGGAGTTACCAAAGTGCACACACTTATAATCTGATGTGGCGAAAAAGGAATCGGATTTAGGAAGATTTTTTTCTTTATGGCTCTTCAAGGACTAGGGGATTCAGTCTTGCCTGCTGCAATGTGCCACTTGAAGATGTCATGTCCTTGTCAGTCAGTTTATGAGTCAATCAAAGAGCAGGAGTGCCATGACTTAGTTCAACATAGGAGAAGCCTTCATCTCTGAACAAGAACAATAATGGATTCTCAACAGCTCAAATACACAAAACTTAATTCCTCTGAGGGGAACTAGGGCAGGAGGCAGCTTTCTGAATGCAGCACTGGTCACACATTTGGCCATACAACACAGACAAGCTTTCAGGTCTCTGCTATTTTCCAGTGTGCTGGGCAAGACCTGCCGCTGAAAGCAGGGATGTAAAACTTCAGGGTCTGCAGCTGTTGAGCCTCAATGCATAGCACAGGGAGTAGGTGTTGCAGTTGGTGGTAGAACGCTGGAGGATGGAGGCGTGAGCGAAACATTTCCCTAGGCCACCAAAGCTCATCTTCAACCTCTCCCTACCTATTCCCTCCCCACTCCTTTCTTGTGGAAGAAGCCCGAGACGGGCAGGCAACATCTGTGGGCAGGGTGGCTTTGTGTTTGACCGTATGGCCACAAAAAGTGTTTAGGGAGGTACTCCATCCAGTTCAGAACTTGGCTCTGATTTGACATGAACTGAAGTCTCACTAATAATAGCCAGAAGAGAAGGGGTTGTGGTGTGTACTTGGGAAACACCACTAAGGAACATGGCGGGGTAGTGTTTAAAAAAATGACAGTGTCGTGGGGTGGCTTTATGCTGTTTTATCCCCTATCCCCTATATTTCTAAATTTGGCTAAACCAGCACAGACAGTCAAGAGTAAATTAAACAGTGCTGCTTTTGCATACACATGCTACATATTTTGGCTGAGATTTTCAAGAGTAGCAAGAGTCAGTGCTGCTAACACTTAGGTATCTTACTTCGTACAAGTCATACAAGATTCTCAGCTGCGCATGGCTACCCCCTGAAAATAGGGATTATTTTAAGACTTTTCCTGAGTGATATCCAGAAAGCTGAAACTACCATCATGATCACTCTGTGGACTTAGAGCAATAAAAACAATCAAAATGCTAATTAGCAAAGATGAAGTGTGTCAGAAGGCTGCACAGGAAGAAAGTGCATTTTGCTGAGAGCTTGGTTCCTGAGCTTCTCCTAAAGGGCTCTGCATTTTCAACAGTCAGCATTGTTGTTGCTCCTCCACATCCAGCTGCAGCCACTGAAAGATGTCCTATTTCCTGACTTAAATATTATTAACAGATACTCCAGGGTTGTATCCTTGCTCACTTGTTGCACTGAAACACGTGGGAAACAAACCTATGTAACCATTCTTGGAAACTGTTCTGTCTTTGGTGTTCCAATTCAGGACCATATAAATTCTGCTGCAAATTTTATTTTAAAAACTAAGTATGCTGCGATGTGTAGGAGTACACCGGGACAGGTCTGGGACAGCGGGGACGAGAGATCTCTGGAGTCAAGGCTGGTTCTGGACTATGCGGTTTATTGCAAAGGTCGTGGGTGAAGGGGCCCTGCTAAGAGCTGCCAGCCGCAGCTCAGAGCAGGCCCGAGAGAGAGCTAGGAGCAAGAGGATAAGAGAGAAAGCTAAGAGAGCTAGCAAGAGAGCTAGCAAGAGCAAGAGAGGGAAGCTAAGAGGGCGAAGTTCCTGTTACAATACATTAAATCTTCTTCTATGCTGAATATTCTAATTTACACTAACCAATCTAGTACAAGATACAAATCCTACAGCATTTACATACAGCCTATAAGAATCATTACATTACCCTACTGTGTTACATTTTAAACCTTACAAGTTACTCTTTGAACCCCTCCTTCCAAGCTAGTAAGGGTCTGCTCTGACCCTTAGACTCTTGGTAAGGAGAAGGGCATTGTTTAATTAAAGGGGATTACCTTCAGCCGGCCAAGCCATTGTCTTTTCCAGTTGTTCAGTAACTAATGGCTTGGCATCTTACACATCGAAACTTGCTTTCAATTCTATTTCACCTACATGTTTCATATTCTCAAAATCTAAGCAGTCATATTTATAGGGCTTTCCTGGTTCATCTTCCCCAACAGCAATGGATGTGTAATAAGGTAAACACAAATAAAATCAAAGTTAAGATCAATGAAAATACAGTTTTTGTCTGTTAAATAATTTGCTCAGATAGACAGTTACAATCTTCACATACCAGCACTAATAAAGTTTGGCTAGGGAAAGGAGCAGTATACTCGGCCCTTATTAACATATTCAAACATATTATGTAAGGAAGCAATAAGAAGACAATATATTATTTTATTCTGGGTTTTCCCTGACATCTGAGGTATTTTATAAGGTCCACTTGTCATCCAAAAAAACAGTCTTAGAATAGAAGAAATAACAAGAGCTTTTCAGTTACTCTGTCTGTACTCTGTGGGACATTTGTGGTATTTTGTGAATTTAGTTCCTTGAAATCACTGCTGCCATGCTACACCAGGGTGACATCTGGGCAGTCCCTCAGATTGTGACACCTGTGCCAAACATTAAGGTTAGGATGGACAGGCTGAACCTATGAGCATGCCTCCTCCCTTGCAGTTCAGAGAGGACAACTCAGGTGAAAGATTCATAATCAGTGTGAAGCAATTGTGATAGACACTTTAAAGCCATTTTTTCCTGGTGGAGCTTCTATCCTGTATCACTTCCGCTGATGGTCTCGCTGTACTGTTCCTTGGTGCTGAGATGGAGTGAAGCAACCCAGATGACAAACACCATCTGTGACTGGCAGGGTGCAGTTTGGGGGCCCATTCAGAGCTCATGGCCATTGATTGCTCATTGGATATTGTAGGCATGGGACTGCTGTGGCAGTAGACAGTAAGAAGTTTAGCAGTATCACAACCTCATAGTAGACCATACAGTGAGAATTATGCTCCTAGGCACTTCATGAAGGCTGAAGTACATAGTTGAAGGCTACAGAAGTCCATAGGTGGTTTCCAGACATCAACACTTGGCCAAAGAGTGCATGAAGGATATAAATCTTTGCACAGCCTAGTGTTTGTAAGCATCTTGAGTTCATCCTTTATTTAGGATTTATTTATCCTAAATAAATAAATGTGCTTTTGTCACACTGAGGAAGGAAAAAGCCCTTCAAAACCACTGCCTGACTGTTGGGCATTGTAGTACTCACATTGTCCTAGCAAAATGTCTCATGGATCCTGTTCCATGAGGGATCCTTTTCCATTGGGATCCCAATGCAAGAAATGTTAAATTTTTCATGAAGTCCGCTCCAGCAGATGGTGAGCATCACTATGATGAAGTTCTGCTGCTGATCCCACTGTAAAGCATTTCTGGAAATTCCCAGAATGTTTTCAAAAAACATTGGCTGAAATCTCTCTTTAGAAATGACTAATGCTTATATTAGAGAGGGACATAATATTGCCAGTGTAGTTCTTGCTTTGCCTCTGCTCTGTCGGTGTAGTCACATTATTCAGGGCCAATCTCTGATCTCAGGTTTGAAGGGTTATTTGCCACACAACAACCATGGGAAAAGAGAATG
This sequence comes from Mystacornis crossleyi, assembly GCA_013400655.1. Taxonomy (NCBI): domain Eukaryota; kingdom Metazoa; phylum Chordata; class Aves; order Passeriformes; family Timaliidae; genus Mystacornis; species Mystacornis crossleyi. Next base: position 47,188 of record VYZQ01007656.1, on the reverse strand, counting down.
AGAGAAATAAAAAAATGAATCACCCGCATTCTACTTGAATTCAGATCTCAGATTTCCCACATCCTGGTATTTAATTTCTCACAGAGTTACCAATGGTTGATCTCACGGCAGGATTAGTGGGAAGAAAAATGAGAGCTCCATTGAAACCAGACTTGAGTCTGGAAGGAAGGAACATGTGAGCTCTAGGACCCCGAAGATATCAGATTCAGGGTAGTGAATGGCTTCCACCCCCTCCCCTTCCCTGTTTCTCATGTTATTTTGAAGCAAATTCTGGAAACTGAATTCAGAACAGCAAAGACATGTTACAGTAAGTTAGGGGACTCACACATCGCTTCAGTAGTCTCCTGAGAACTGTGTTATATAGTGAGGCATTAACTGTAATTTATATTAGTATTTTTTTATGTTTAGAAAGAGGAGAATAGATTAACATTGAGGTATAAATTGCAGTAAATCTGTTTTAGATCTAAAAGAAAACACGTTTTGAACACACATTTCCACCAGGATGCCTTCTCAGATTTGGTTATAGAATGTAGATGTGTTCAACTGGAAAAGAAATTCCCATAGAAGATTCTATAATCAAAAGGAAATCATCACTGTCTATTAAATTGGAGAGACTCAGTCACTTTGAATCTGGTTATCTTGCTTAGAGAAATAAAAAGCTTTGTCCTGTGGATCGCTGTGCAGATGGACCTAGAAAAGTCTGGTTGTTGCTCTACACTGAGGAAGACCAAACTTTTTCCACACTTTCCACCAGATTATTTGGAGATATTCAAGAAGTTGAAAAAAAACTTTAAATGCATCACTCTAAATCCTTTAGGAGTTCAACATATAAAGATGACAAGAAGAGTATGTCATTAAACCATAACTACCCTTTTTGGATTACCTGGTATTTGTAGATTTATTGGCAAGGTGGCTCACATTAGGGATATATTTTTAGCCCGCAGCATTACATAATAAAATAGCAGCTGAATTCTCTGCAGTAAAAAAGGGAAGGGATGGGGG